>CM072906.1:3392500-3690000 GCA_037013685.1 Acridotheres tristis
TGGGCCAGCCAGAGGTGATATTTTAAACAATCTGTGCTGTGCCTCTAACCAGGACTGGTCAGCCACAGCAGGATGAGCACTGGGCTTTAAACTCAGACCCAGGATAGATCCACATTAAGATGGACATGGACCTGTTGGAGCAAGTCCAGAGGAGTGAACAAAGATGCTCCAAGGGCTGGAGCCCCTCTGCTCTGGAGACAGCCTGGGAAAGTTTGGGTTGTTATCCTGGAAAAGAGAAGGCTTTGGGGAGACCTTAGAGACCCTTCTAAAGGGGAGAGGGACTTTGGACAAGGGTTGGGATTGGGAGGACAAGGGGAAATAGCTTCCCACTGACAGAGGACAGGGTTAGGTGGATATTGGGAAGAGATTTTTCCCTGTGGGGGTGGTGAGGTCCTGGCACAGGCTGCCCAGAGCAGCTGTGGCTGCCCCATCCCTGAAAGTGTCCAAGACCAGGCTGGAGAAACCTGGGATAGTGGAAGATGTCCCTGCCATGGCAGGGGGTGGAAGGAGATGATCTTTAAGGTCCATTCCAGCTCCAGCTGCTCTGTGAGTCACTGTGTCTGTGCCTGTCCCAGGAAGCTGCTCACCATAATCACTGTGATGGGAGGCACTGAGCTCTTCAGTGGCTTTCCTGAAAGACAGAAAAGAGACCCAAAATCCCTGATCTGAGCAATTACACACCACCAGAAGGGCCATCCGTGAAACCTCCCTGCAAGGTTATCAAGCACACACATGGAGCAAGGGGAGATTAAGGATTTGGGGTAAAATCCCCAAATGGGAATAACTATGCTTGAGTATTGCAGCAGAGTTATCATGGCTGTGTGGTTACTGGGGGTTTTGGTAATGGGGAGAAGGGGATTCATCACACCAAACTGCTCATAAGTGAATAATGGCCATTTCTTTTCCATGATGTATCTACTATGTACAGCCACAGCTCACTTTCCTGGGTTTGATTTAATCAGTTGCCAGAAGATTGCAGTCAGACTGAAGAAAATCCATTAAAAGTCTAAACATACTATTGACCATCAATAAATGAAGCAACCTGATCAAGTTGAAGATGTCCCTGCTCCTCCCCAGGGGGTTGGACTGTATGGCCTTGAAAGGTCCCTTGCAACCCAAACTATTCTTTAATTCTAATTACAGCCCAAACCACATCTATAGGGCCCAGAATGCAATCCCAAATGTTCATGTATGTTGGGTGAACTTCATCCAATCTTGGCACTAGAGCTAGATTTTATTTGGGTTTTTGCCTACCTTGCTATTGATAAGCTTTCAGGTTCCTTAGTACTTTCCAGCCTTCGGGTTGCAACTGGCAACAACAACAAAATTACTGTGTTAATTATTATAGCAGCAGCAGATATTTCAAACAGCACAGAACATCTACCAGAGAGGAATCCCTGGGACTGGCAAGCATTTTTCTAATGCATCCTAAAATAGCTTCCAAATTGTTCAAAAATGCTCAAACCGAGAAACAACTAGAGAAAAAGCTGGTGCAGATCACAGAGCTTGCAAACACTCGCTGGAGGAAGCTGCAATCCCAGCTGCTGCCTTGTCACCTATTGTCCCCCAAGCCCACCTGGTTTGGGGGCCATTCCCCTCCCTCCACACTGCAAGGTGCAGTTGAGGGCTTTGGTCAGGCTGGGATGAAAGACTTGGAGAGGGGTTAAAGAGTTTGACCCAGCAGAGTCGTGGGGCAGGGCAGAGCCATCTGCAGACACACATTTCACACAGACCTGGCAGCTGCTCCTCGTGACATAAAGCTCAGAAGTTCAGTGCTGAGCCCAACCTGCTGCAGGAAGCAGTGAGGGGATGATGAGTGAGTCACTCCTATCACCCACACCTTCATTTTCACTGGTGCACAGCATGGCTCCAAGAGCCCCAGTAGTTGAGGTGTCACTTGTCAATGACAGTGAATTATTTTCAATGCAAAGGGCGTTTTCTTCCTGCAGCTCAGAATTGCCATACCTAGAAGCATCTAAGGTGGCTTGGACAATCCAGGTCTCATCATTTCATGGCCTGGCTTCAAGGTGACCCTTGGAACATTTCTTCCCCCTGTTGTGTGCATGGAGGGCCCTCACACCACAGGGCAGGAGCCCCGTGCAATGTTTATACTCACTGGTATGGGATCGAACCACCTCAAATCTCTGCTGGCTTTCGAGCCTGGAAAAAACCAGCAGAACAACCTCAGCTGAATGTTGGGGTTTATGACAAGGAAAACAGGTACAAGAGACCTGGCTGGTGAGGGAGGGGCAGAGAGCAGCGTGCTGGGCTCTGTGAGGTGCCAAGCTGCATCACTCAGCATGTCATGCAGGGCCTGTGTGACCTGGCAGCATCTTCTTTGATCCTTTAAAGAAAAGATGTGGTTTTGGACCACTGGTAGAGCCAATGTCAGCAAGGGAAGGATCCAGGATTGAGGAAAACATCATTTAGGATAATTCCCATTCTGATGCTTCAGCCACCGAAGGCCAGAAGAACCTTTTTACCCACAAAGAAATGGATGTTCATGCATGAAATGGCTTCAAACCCCACAGCTTTACCTCCACTGCTGCCTCTGCCTCTCCCATCATCCCTTAATATCAACATGAATAAAACAACTATCAATGATAATTAAAAAGTAAAGAGGTTGCTGGGCATAGCTTAATAGGAGAACTGTTTTTCAGAGTACGAGAGAATTCAACGACTTTTCTACTGCAGGTGTTTCTACACAGGTACTTATTAATTCCAATTTTGGGAACTCTTTCCCCCTTTTTCATTGGGGTTGCCCCATACCCAGCTGGGATTCATGGACTGGTGAGAGAGCTGTCAAAAAACCCAAACATAGAGTCAAATTTAGCTTGCAAGACACCCAAACCAGATCTCTAAAAAGAGCACACAACACCACAAACCTGAACACAAACCGGGTATAAATTTCAAGAAGCTGGGACAATTCAGCAAGTGAGGGATGGAGCCTTCAGTGGCTGCTCCATCAGCCTGCAGTGGATCACTCCAGAGCCTTTCCCACAGGAACAAAACCCCAACCCCTTGGGGGCCTTTGCAGAGCCCCATTGCACCTCGTTTGCTCCTCTAGCAAAGCTTACAACTCAACTTTTCTTTTTTTAACATCATTTACTGTGGTTTGTCTGTTGCTGAAGGAAATAAGGGGGAGTACACTGCATTTCCTTCATTTCTTGTGCTGCAGGTCAGTGGTTGCTCTGGTCCAACCAGCACCAGCCAAGGGCAGGGGCTTCTTTATGAAGTAAATAACCTTTCTAGCTCATCTCAGGGCACAACAGAACAGGATCAGAATTTGCCCTTCTCTCCCAGACCTTTTCCAACTAGTTAATGATTCATCACAGTCAGAGCTTCAGTTTCATTTCAGATTATTCTCTGTACAGGCATTGCCCCTTCAGCAGCACCTTGGGCTGGGGCACATTACCTTGCATCCCATCCTGGCATTAATTTATTTCTTATAAACCCAAATTTCAGATTTTTTGGGTCTGGCTCTGGGGCTCACCCTGGGTGAGTTCTTTGGGGGAGAAAGATGATTGGAAAAGCAACTTACTGGCTCCTCTGCTCATTCAGCTGTGTCTCCCGTTTGGTAGCTGGAAGACAAGGGAACAAAAAGTTCTTAGAAAGGATGAGTTGGGAGTTAGAGATCAGAAAGGCCAATAAAGGACATTCACAAGATTTCTTCAGCACCTTAGGACAGTGGAGGCAGTGAGCAGCAGTAGCAGTAGGGTTTTGATGAATTTTTTTTGAATTTTAATTGTTTAAATGGAATTTGAATTGTTTAAATTGTGTTTTTTGTCTCAAACCCCACAAAGCAAAGCAGCCAGTCCTGCCCCAAACCACAAACTGCATTAAAACCCACCCAGTGCTCGGGGAGGGGCTCAAACCCCGCTGGCTGCTCACCCTGCTCTCTGTATAAATTCATCCTCCAGCTCCCTTTCCTTGCCTGCCCTTCTGCTCCAGACCCTGGGCAGGATTGGTGTGACTGGAGCGAGTCCTGCCAGGGGGAGTCCCAAAGCCACCCACCAGGATGAGCAGGGAGAGGGACCTGCAGCCCACAGTGTCACCCCTGTCCCGGGGAGGGAAGGGATGTCACCCCTGCCCCGGGGAGGGAAGGGATGTCACCCCTGTCCCGGGGAGGGAAGGGATGTCACCCCTGTCCCGGGGAGGGAAGGGGTGCTGCCGTTTTGGGTGCCCCTTCCCTCCTGGCTCTCTGGCAGAGCCCCACAAGGGCAAAGCAGGCACAGAGCAGAGCAGAACCGAGTCCCCATGGGAGGACAATCCGAGAAGAAATCCCGGCCGGGGCAGGAGCAGGGGAAGGGACAGGGGCAGGGACAGGAGAAGGGACAGGAGAAGGGGCAGGGACAGACACAGGGACAGGAGCAGGGACAGGAGAAGGGACAGGGACAGGAGAAGGGGCAGGGGAAGGGGCAGGGACAGACACAGGGACAGGAGCAGGGACAGGAGCAGGGACAGGAGCAGGGGCAGGGACAGGAGAAGGGGCAGAAGCAGGGACAGGGACAGGACTCACCTGGGGACAGCTGGCACCTGATGCAGAGGCTGACGGCCACCCCCAGCAGCATCAGCGCCGCGGCTGCCCAGAGCTCCAGCTGTGCCATGGCCCCAAACCAGCCTGGAACACATGGCCAGGGGACCCCATGAGCTTTGGGGGGGTACACGGGGTGTGGGGACATCCCTCAGAGAGCTTTTAAATTTGGAGAATTTGGGAGAAAATTTCTGAATTGGGTTTTTCTAGGAAACAGATTTAAGCGGTTTTTCAACTGGTTTAGGGAAATATTTTTTCTGACAGAAGTGGAAAAAAACCTCTGTATTTAACAGGCAAAGCACTTTTTAGCACAAAAATGAACAATAATAAATAATAAAACTTTTCGCTACTCTGAAGAGATGACAAATTCAGAAAAGTTTCTTCCGTGGGTTGCAGCCCAGCTCACTCAGTCTGTTCTGAGTCCCTCCAGAGCTGGGAAATGTCACAGCCCAGGCCAGGCCTGGTGGGACACAGATGTGAGCTCCCAGTGCTCCTCTGGGTTTTCAGTCCAGAGCAGGTTTGAACAATTCCAATTTAAAGGAGAAAAAAAAGCCCAGGAAGCTTTTTTGCCTCAGCTAGCCAGAAATCAACCAGGAGCACAGGAGCTCTGCCAGGGCAGTCTGTGATCACAACTCTGCACCTCTGCTCTCCCCCTGCACTCCTGGAACCAGGCCTAAAGCTGCAGAGCTCAACATTCATCACCAACAGAACAGACAATTGGGGATACAGGCATCATAAAGTCACCCCAGACATTCCCCCAAAATGCCGTGTGCTGTTCACCCTCCCACCACGGGGGATGCTGAGGGTGCAGGAGGGGCTTTGGGTTTGTATGGCAGAGCAGAGGCAATGCTCTGAATTCTGAATTACTCATTCCCAATCCCCAAACCCACCCTGCTGCCACCAAACAGCACACAGTCATTCTTTAATATCTAGAAGAGAGGGAAAAAGGCAGGCCTTGGCAATTTTCAAACACCCAAGACCTTTGCACAACGTGTTGTGGCTCTTTCGTGCAGCTCAGTGTTAAATTCCCCACTCCTTTTTCTGCACTAAGCTGCCTCAGCCACCAGCTCTTCCCTTCCTTTCCAGGACAGGCTTTTCCACAAACAGCAGCTAACATTTTTTAACAATCTGCACAATTTGGCTTCAACTTCTTCCTTTAAAATACAAAACATCCTACAAATATCACAGAAAGCAGCTTGCTGGCACTGAGATGGATCATTTAGCCCATTCCTATTCCCCAGGGTCAGAGTTTCTTTAGTTACAGATTATTTTCATTTATTTCTGTTTTTAATAAACTTTCTTTTTTTCCCTCGGGATGGAGGCTCTTCAACGTGCCAAAGGCTAGTACATCATCTTTTTGGCTGGCAGGAAGCTTTCCTCCTGCCTACCTTCAACCTCTCTTATAACAATTTAAGCCTGTATTAAATTGGTGCATGCAGGAGGAAAGATATATTATAGCAATTGATAATTTAAATAATTCAAAATAACGAAACAAATGCCAGTAGGAAACAATAGAGAGCAGCAGCTTGATTCTGCCCTGCTCAGCACCTTCTGCCTCTGCTTGATTAAAGTGGAATAAACATTTCCCTGCCCAAACTCTGCAGAAGTTTGGCAGTTCTCTGGCAGCCTGGTCACGTCAGAGAAAACCCAAAGCCTCCTGTGGGGGCTGAGCAACTTCCTCCTGTCCCTGCCAGGAACTGGGAACAGCAGCTGAGCACCTTGGTGGGAGCTTTGCGCTCCAGTTTGTCCTTGAAGTCTCAGTCCTGTGCCACACTCCTGGTTATCAGGGCATGGGGAAAATAATCAGGGTGTAAATCAGCATGGGGCAGGGAAAGGAGGGGAAGGAAAATCCCTCATTTCCACTCAGACAGAGCTTGAGCAAAGGCATGAGCAAGGGCTGAAGGGCTTTGGGGTCAGCATCTGCTCAGGGGTTCCCGTGGGCTGCCCAGGAGTGACCTCGAGGAGCCTTGGAGACCTCCCTTCACTGAGAGCAAACTGGGATTGTTCCTCTCGTGTTCCACGTTCCCTGGGCTCTCCAGGACCTGGCAGACACCAGCACTTGCCCTACCATGGCTTTGCCTTTTATAGGCCCCCAGAGGCCTCTCTTTCCCTGCACAGCCTCTCTTTCCCTGCAGCACTTTCTGAAGAAGATGAGATGAGTTATTCTAAATTTAAGTGCCAGACCTGCACACACCCACCCCAGAGGTGCAGGACCAGAACCCAAAAGAGCCTAGTCAAAACAATGTGCTTTCTCCCATCATTTTTCCTTTGCTCAGCATCCCCCATGGAGATCACGAGCTGTGGATCATCCCTAAAGCATCTCCAAGAGGCAGCTGAGGGGAGTTGGTGCCTCAATGCTGGTGACTAAAATACAAAGGGCTGCAATACTGCTGGTTTGTCTGTGGGTTTCCTGGCTTCTTTTATTATTTTTTTTCTTCTTCTTTACTTTTCTTTAAAGTGAAGGCAAGGCAGAGCTGAATGCACCTGACAACACTGACCTAGTTTGTCCCATTCCATGGCAGCCTCCTTCTCCCTTCCAGAGCCAGTTTTATTTTGGTCACGGGCAGTGAGGCAGCAAAACCTGTTTGCTCCTGAGCCCCCACTCAGCAGGGACACAAAAAGTGGTTATTTGTGGGGCTGATGAACAGGATAGGGTGTGTCCCACCCCATCACAGCTTTGTGCCCCTAGAAAACCCCCAAGTCACACACACACCATCAACCTGGAGATCATTTGTGCTCCCCAAATACCCAAGCCCATGGAAAATCCTTTCTTTTGGCACAAGTCCTGCTCTGGTAAGGAGCTGACAGAAGGAGGTGATGAACAGATTTATGACAAGCAGAAGGCTGGAAGCACTTACTCACGGCTAGCAGGATATAAATAAAATATTTGGAAGGCTGAATGTGCTTCCCTGCACTGTGCCTTGGGGAGCTGCAGGAGAACAAACAGACTCCAGCCATGGAGGTCTGTGCACAGAAGGACGTGTGCAGGTCATGGATTGCCAGCCCTGCTTTCGAGGTGCTAAACCCAAACTCGGGGGTAGAACTGGTTCCCATCCCGCTCAGGGGTGGCACTCGGATGGTGTTGCAATGCCTGCTCTGTTCCCACACTTCTCTCTTCTCCTTTTCCCTCTTTTTCCCCTTTTTGTGCTGAGGGACCAAGCACACCCCGAGCACCATGACCCCACAAATCCCTGGGGAGCAGCTGCTCCAGACAAGCAATTCCTGGCAGAGCAGCACTGGGGTCTGCATACAGCCTTGGTCTCCTTCAGAGGGGAAAGCTCCTCTTGCCAAGCAGGGGCTGCTCCTTCTCTGGCCTCTGATATTTTTAGAGAGACAGGCTTTTTCTTACTAAAAAATTTTGGAAAAACTAATGAACTTGCAAAAGCTTATCTACTCTGCCAGGTCTTGTTCTAATTTAAGGATTCGCCCCAGTAACAAGGCTCACTATGAAGATCCAAAGAAAGGAGAGGTGGTTTTGGCAGGAAGACTAAAAGGTCTTCTGCTTTTAATTCCACTGAAATGGAGAGCAAGAGGACATGGACACTCACCATCCATCTGCCCAAGAGCAGCACAACAAAGTGAGAAAAACTTTTAAATTGAAATAAGGCAATTCTGGCTTATAAAATGAGTGGCTATAAACTGGACACACTCAGGCTAGAAATAAAATTCCTAATGGATGGAAAGCCTGGGAGAACTTCCCAAAAGGAGCAGAAGAGGCACAAAGCTCACTAAAAAAAACCTGCAAGAGCACTTAAAATGAACTTTATCTTTTTGCTGAGAAACCAGGAGTGAGGAATGTGTCGATGTGGCCTCAGCAATGCCTGGTTTTCCATGAGATAATTTCTGATGAACATTTTAACCCTTTGCAGATGTCAAGCCCACCCCTGAGTTCACATTACATAACATAAATACATGATTTTAGTCTTTGTCTTGCATTCTATCAATCAAAAAATGCCCAAAAGGCAAATATAACCCAGTCACTTTTCTCCAGAAAGTTTTGTGGTCTGCACCAGTTTGCAGTAAATTAATTCTAATTCAGGCTGGTAGGATGAGTCACTGGAATGAAATATGAAGTGGAGAGTGTATTTAAAGACTCACCATATGAAATTCAGCACACTGACTTGTTGAACAGATGCAATATTCAGCTTGAGTCAATGTCTCTAACATGTTTAAGAAAAGCAACTCCACTTTCTGTTTGCCTGTGTGGCAGATTGCCACAGAAAGTCTCATCAATTCAGAAATGAAAGTCTCAGACCAAGGAAGCTCCTGTAGCTGGAATTACTTCAATGACCAGCACTGAGCCTTCAGAAAAGCTCCTTTCCAGAGGTCTGCACACCTCATTTCCTACCAGATTTATGCCAGGGTCAGCCTCCTTAGGAAAGCTGCTGCCATAAATTCTGGGGTTTTTTACAGCTATTCAGGTAGATCAGGCTTTTATGCCAACAGATGCATTTCAGTAGAACATATGATAAAAAGGGAAAATTAGAATTGATAAATCGACTTGCACATAGATTATAACTTTGGAAAATATTTTTTAAAACCCTTAGGTGGAAAATACGGTGTAAAACCCCAGTCACAACAGGCATGGCAGCACAAGAAGGCAACTCACAGAAACATCTTGTATTTTTAACTTCCCTGTTCCAGGCAGCATTGAAGCCTCACAGCATCACTCACTTCCACTGGGAGCCCAGGGGATGCCATGTTAGCAATACAGGCAACCCCTGTGTAACTACAGACTCCAGAACCACAAAAAAGAGCCAATCTCATTCAAGATTATCCCAAAATTATCCTCTTCTGCTAAATTATCTGAACATTGCTCACACGAGAGAAAACGGTTGCAAAACCAAATCTCTTTCTGTCTAGAGTTAGCTTTTTCAAGCACTTACATGCAGTAAAATGAATGCATTCCTATCCATGATGCCAGTCAGCTCTGGAATCAATGGAAAACCCAGCAAGTGTCGTTTGAATCAGCTCTTTTTAAGGACTGGGCTTTGGAGGGGGAGCAGCGTGGGCTGCAGCAGTCCCAGAAGTTACAGGCAGGAGCCAGAAGGACCATGCAGGGAAGCTCAGCACACACTGAATCTTCCAGAATATTTTAGAAGATGTGAATGCAGAAGTAATGTAATTAAACCCACGCTTCCATCAGCAGATGGACGAGGAGATGTAAAGAACGGGACTGTAAAATAGACAATGCAGGCTGGGGGGATCTCAGGTCCAGAGGGGTCTAAATGCTGCTGAGAAGACAGAGCTGGTAATTCCTACCTTGGAGCTGGTGATGGCCAGGAGCAGCAGCGAGGAGGGAACGTCCACCACGTTGCTTCGCAGAGAGGTTTTACAGGGATGAGCTTCTTTAAAGGGTGGCCAAGGTCTAAAGTGGGATCTGTGAGCTCAGTGGGACACCCCGCTGTCCCCAGAGCGCCCCAAGCACCTCCAGGCACTCCCCTCTCCCCATCCCTCCCTCCTCACCCACCTTACCCGCACCTGAGCCTCTGTCCCTGGCGTGTCCCAGCTGCTCCAGCACAGCTGCTGCCTTGGAGCTGGTTCCCCCAGGGCTCGTGAGCAGCTGCTGGTTTCCTGTCCCTGTGAATCACTAACCCCAACATCCGCTGCCCGGCCGGGCAGAGGCTGAGACTGCACGACCCACCCGGGTCACTGGGCTCCTGGGGGAGAGGAAGGGGCTTGGTCAGCCTGGAAACCGCACACGGCACTGAGGTCATGTCCCTTGAGCTTCAGGTGCTCTTGGTGCTCCAAAAAAGTTCAGGCTTCCTTTTAGCAAAAAGCGTTCACGGGAATAACCCTGCGCGCTGGAAGCGGCAGGAAAATCTCAAAGCAGGCACAGCGAACTGCAAGAACTCTCTTAGTTTTTATGGAAAAATGGTAACAAGTTTCAAAGGCAGCAAAGAGCCCGAGGTCACTCTTGCTCATGGCCAAACCTGGAGCTTCTGTCCAGGGCTGTAAGAATAAAACCAGTTCTTATGCTTCAGCAGTTTGCACGCAGCAGGCACAACTTCACTGCACTCTTAAAAAAAGCAATTCCTCGAATTTTTTGGTGCTTGGATGGAATAAGAAGGGTTCATGAATTCCCTGTTGGGAATTCATCTATTGGCTTAAAACCCTGTCACAGTCCACGAAAGAGAGATCCTGCTCCAGCACTAGGGAAGTCTGCACACACACATAAATGTGTACAAGAGCCACGGGCTGCACGAGTCACAACCAGAAACAAAACGTTTCATGCTGCTCTACAAAGCCTCTCTTATATGTAAATTGTCCTGTAAAGGGAAATTTCGTTATATTTAAATTAGGGCACTTTGAAGCTGCCACAACCAGCCACCTACACCCAGCTCACTGTGCAAGAAGGTGACTCTTCATCATAGAAATCATCAAGGAGCCAAGTGGTTACGATGTTTGCAACTCTAGGATGAAATGTGACTATTGAGCTTTCAGAGGAAACGTTATTCCAATAAGATAATTATCCACTGTATGTGCAAATCGACGTTTTCTCTTCCAATTCTAACCAGAGATACCTTCCAGAGCCATTCCCAGACAAAAATCCAGGTGCTGAATCCTATCTTGAAATCAGTATAATCTGAACCAAAGATAAAAAGAGGTAGATTCAGCTTTTAATTGCTCACAAGGTTTCAGGGTGGTCTCTGTGTAAAGGACATTGCAAAATGTGATTTTTTTTTTCCACTGCCAAAAGTTGTTTCAAAATTGGCGTTTCTATCAGAGGTCTGAGTGATTAAAAGTTTATTAACAGCTTTCTAACAGGGTTTTTACGTGTTCAAACATAAGCTGACAGCAGAAGTTTTGCAAAAGAGTTCTTTATAGGAGAACTGATACTCAAACTATGGTGGAGACATTTACAGTTCATCTTTTGTACCTGAAATCAATTTCATCAGGAGCAGCCACTGCTCTGAAGGTGCCACGTATTTGTTTTCAGCTTCGAGTATGACTCAGTGCTGTGCTGTGGCCATTATTACCCTTGGGCTGCACCTCGTGTCAGTGCCCAGACTGTGCCCTGATGGACGCACTCAGCCTCTCCAGAGCAGGCAGGAGCTGCTCCTGTGTCACCCCAGTGTGACAGAACAGCTCTTGGGCACAGTGGTGCCCTTCAAAGGCATCAGTGCTCTGCAGAGGCCAGCCACCTTGATTAGAGGGGAATTACTGCAGCAGCACACCCCTCTGAGTGAACTCCATCTCCTTTCTCCTAAGAAGGGCTGGGGGTAAAGGTTTAGGATGAATCCTCACTCTGAGCATTTTCCAGCACAGCCACACGTTGTGCTCTGCACGAGGCCAGACCAACTCTCCTCCAACACACACAAAACGAGCCCTCAGGCACCAAACAGGGCTCTACCCTCCTGAAACCCCTCTGCCTCATCGAGACCTGCTGCTGGAAACCATTTCTGATTTGACAAAAGGTCAAAAACACAGGAGCAGCATGTTTTTATCGACTGCAGTAAGTTATAGAAACCACATTGTAATTTCATCATTTGTGTTCTTTTCGAAGCTCACCCATTACACCCCGGGTTTGTTTTCCTCCCATAACATAGCTCCTACTCCTTCAGGCACATTCACCAGTTAACCTAACCCACTTCTCACCTTTAGATACAAAGCTGACAAACTGCAGAGAGATCTCTTGGGTCCAGAAAACTCAGCAGAACCCGTCTTCTACCCCACTCAGCTTACCTGGGCCCCGGGAAGCTAAATGCCCGAGGGCTGATTTACATTCTTTCAAATAAAGGTGGGGGCTGCTCAAAGTCCAGCTGACTTTGCTTGAATCAGGTGTTGTGACTAACACTGATCAAAAATCAGCAGAGAAACAAGGACTGGAAAACAGGGCATCATCTAAACCCCTTCTGTACAAACACCCAATGCTGGAAGGTTTGAGAGAGATCCAAATGTTTTCCAAACTCCAACAGGCTCCAAGCTCACCAGCTTTGCAAATCAAGCATTGCTGTGCACCAGCATCGAGCCCCTCCTGCTTTGGGACACATGAGCACATGTCTCATCCCAACCACTAATTTGGATTACAATGCATTCCATTTGTTTAGCAACATTTCCATGGCAGCTCTAACGAAAGCCACATCCTGGAGGAAATTTACTGATGTGCTGAAGTAGTTGCTGGATGGTTTTGAATACACCCAGAAACGTTTCTCTCTGCTGTAGGGGAATGAGCCTTTCCCCAGGCAAAGGGGAAGTGCTGCCTCCTCCCCTGCCCCAGCTGCACATTGGCTCTCTCTGAGCTGAAACCGAAAGTGGCTCCGTTCCTGCTGAAGGAAAATAAATGCTGCTACCACCCAGTGGAAAGTCCTCTCACAGCCAGGATCCCCGGGTGCTTCACAAAACTGGCCAAGTAAACTTTGCAAAGACTAATCCCAAACATCCCTGTGGTACAAAGCTTCCTGTTCTTATCCTGCTGAGTTCATCCTTGTGGACACAATAATTCTTAAATTTGAAGACAAAAACCTAGAAGGTTTGAATGCTTTTATTTGAATTTTTATACAGCAATACAAATTATACAGATTCGTTACAGTACAGATTTTGCAGGGGTTTATAGAGGTACTTTGTGAGTTTTTGGTTTATTTAAAAGAAAGAGGCCGATCTCGGGAGCACGGTGACATGAACAAAACAATCTTGTGGTAGGAAGCAAATCCTGACCACAGGGAACACTAACCTGGCTGAAACCTACTGGGCAGAAAGGTGGTGGTAGCATTCCCAGCAATCACATCCCAAAAACATCAACCCTGGGATCCCCTGGAGCTTTACACAGGAATTGGTGAGCACACAGGTAAGGGGGTTGTTCCTGTAACAGTGCTGGAAGTCCTCGAAGCCCTTGGATGTACTTTGCTGCAGAGGGGACAGAAATGAGGGAAGCTGATGTCACACTGAACCTGCTGTTGAGCAGGTGATGTCACCAAACAGAGTCACTGCCACGATGGAAAAGGAAACAGAAAATTCTTTACAGGAACAGTGAGATGAGGAACACGATTTCAGACCTAACAATGCTGTCATGTGCCCACCAAGACACCACATGTGCCACCAGAACCTCATGGCTCGTCTTGTCTCCATCTCAGGTTCCTGTGAGCAGACACAGGAGAACAGCAGAGCTTCTCTGCAGGCCTGAGTGCACAGGAGGGGGGCTGAACATACAATGTCATCAAGGTATTGCTATTAGTAATGTGCATCAGGCTTGAGAGTCAAGTGTCTGGCACTGAGGATTAAAGCCTTTCAGCAAGCAGGGTCAAAAATATGATTACACCATCCTAAATGCTTCTATTCAGTTTGGTTTAATACTGCTACAGCAAGTGCTATCACGAACAACAGAATAAATTACAGATTATAGAAATAAAATGTATGCACCAAATAAAAGATGTCTCTCTGCCACTTTTAATATACTTCATTCCTGCAGAGGGTGACATTCAAGAGGAGGGAGTCAACTATCAGATGAGAAAATTCCACTCTCAGCTGGAAATCAAATTCATTTTCAGTCACAGAAACTCCCCTTTCTAAAAATCTAAGACAAGCAACACCAACTAAATTGCATCCCGAGAATCCATCCCAGGGAAGCCCTTGAGAAGTACAAAGGTAATTGATTCTACACTAGAATATGCTGGAATAGCCAAGCAGTCCCTTTCCTTCAGAGCTTTTGCACTCCACTGGTAGTGAAACACAGAAACCATCAGAATGTAAAACATAAACAACACAGATTTCAAGATGCTCAATGTTAACAGCTCCTCACCCCTGCTCTTGCTGGGAGTGCAAATAACCTCGAGAGAGCTTCTGTGCACAGAGAGGGAATGGGGCTGGTACAGAAATCCTGTGACTACGCCTTGGAGCCAACCTGACACACAGAGCTCATGTCCAAAACACCCCCAGGGGAACAGGGAGTGTCCGGCAGAGTCACTCCAAGCAGATTTGTCCAAAGCAGGCAGCAGGACAAGGGCTGCCCTGCAAGCTGCAACATGTCAACTCTGGTTGAAGAGGTTGCACATGCATTCCAAAATTTGCTGGCTTTAGTGTTAAATCTTTCCTACATAGAGGAATGGTTGCAGTACTACAGGATTTGCTCTAAAATTCTCACAATTTTATCATCTTTCCTGAAGACAAGTCAGCAGCCAGTACTACAGGTAGCAAATGCTCCTACTAGACTATGTACTAAAGGCAGGATTGAAACTATAACAGTATTCATAGGTTAAAAATATCAGTATCATCCAAAACTGGTCACAATCATCATCAGCCCTGGGACACCTGGAGAACTTCAGAAATTCAGTCAGCACTGGAGACTGAGCAGTGGCAGCACATCTCAGCAGGTGAACAAGTTGCTGCTGCTTTAGGAAGGCCAGTAAGCCACACTCGAGGGCATGAACTTAAAGTGACTCTACCAGTGCATTATTTGAGTGTGTGAACACTCCTCCACCTCTTTCTTCAGCCATCAGAACCACCTTGATGGCCACAAGCACAAGGAGCCCTCTCAGAAGTTGCTCCAGGCTTGCACAGCCCAGCGAGTCAGCAACACACCCGTGCCAGCACTGGGTGCTGCCCTGGGGACTGGGATGAGCTCTCCCAAGGGCATTCCTGGACTCAAGAGTTCAGTGGGGATTATTTTTTTATTTTTTGGTGGTTGACTGCAGAGTTTTGCAGCACATTAAATGCTACTGTCCACTGCTGCAGTGTCCAACAGCTCTTGCAGACTCCCACCTTCCCCACTTGCAACCAAACTGGAGAAACAGGGCAAAGCACTTCCTACAGTAGCAAAGCAAATTCTGTTTCAGTTCCAAAACCTGCCTGGTGCCTTCCTGCCTTCAGTTTTGTTTAATTTTCTAAGTTAAAGCTGGAAGAAAGCTCTGTACAGCTACCAGAAATAACTCAGTGAGAACATGAATAGCCACAGAGTGAATGATCCATTTGCTATGCTGCTGGTACCTTCTCAGTCTGGGCTTTGCCATGCCAGGCTTAGCTTTAAGCAGCAGATAAAGTTAAGCATCACAGGTTAAACCTCAACTGCTCTTCCTAGTAGGATGGGAAGAAAATAATCTTACTTCCCCCTATAAAACTTAACTGCCACATCCATATATTAAATATAGTTGTGTTAACCCTTGACAAATGCTGGTTTGATAAGCTTCTGTATAGGAAAATGTTCACCCATTAAATTTTTGAAGGAAAGAAAAAGGCTGGAGAAGTCTGACTCTGAGCCACAGTGTGGAATGCTCCAAAGAAACCAGGTAATGCATTAATGTTTGCATTTTAAAAGTTACTTTTAAAAAACCCTAAAAAAAATAAAAATAAAACAATAACACAATGATTTGGGGATCAGGCTGCTTTCACTAGTGGGAAACCCTTAACCAAACCAGTATTAGCAGATACAGAAAAAGACATCTAGAACTAAGATGACCCATTTGCCACCTCTCTCACTCATCAAGGTTCCTTTTCTCCATGCAGTGATGAAATTCCTGCTTCCAGCAGCACCAGTTTGACAGAGCAGCTGTGGGTAAGTGTGGCAAGAGCTGCAGGGCACCAACTCTCAACCAGCCCTGCCCTTCCACACTGCTCAGGCTGCCAGGCAGGACAGCCAGGTGCTGGCACACAGCTCCAGCTCAGGACTGGGACTCTGCTCAAGCTATGCTAAGAGCAGGTTTAAAGAGAGGCTGGGCTGAGTAGCTGGAAGCAGGAACACTTGCCATGCTTTCAGGCTATGGAAAGCAGTAAAACCAGCAGGGAGGTCAGAGCTCATTTCCTCAATAAAAACATGGCTCTACCTCTTTCAACTTACCCTGCAGGACATTAAAGCACAAACTTCAAAGCCACAGGGCAGCAGCCTCCTTAAGGATTATGCCCAGTGGGAAATGGGGCAGTTGGGAAAGTTTGGAGGAAGCTGACAGACAGCAGCAGTTGATCCATTTACTGTCCCAGCACAAAGGCCACATGACACTGCTCAGCATCACACTGGAAAGACACAGCCTGCCCTGTGCCAGCCACAGCACAGCAGCACCCATTGCAGGAGCACAGCCTGAGCAGCTGCAAGACCTGCAAGCAAGCTGCAGGAATTCCAAATCCCACCTGGCAGCCTGAGCAATGTGCTCAAGTGACACTGAAGTCACAGGACAAACAAGTTGGGCTCATTTCCACCCATTATTATTTTTTACCTCACTGTTCCAGCACTCTTTAGATCAGATTCCTCCCCTTTATCTTTTCCTCTTCCCCCCCTTATTTTGTGTCAGAATGGCTCTAGGACAAATTAACACAATATTTGAAAACTGAGGGGGGGAAAACATGGTAGAGTAGACTCAAATAAAGACCAATGTTAAATATTACTTAATGTTTTCTTTTATTTAAAAGATCATTCACAAAATACCATATCCATAAATTTATTTTGTTATGAAGCAGAATGTGCTAAGTGTTTGGAATTCTTTTTTTTTTTCCTTTGTTTTTACATTTAAAAGTCAACTGTCTTGACTAGAAGTGAGTTTTTATATGGGAATTTGTTCTTAAAATCTTTTCCACATTGAAGATGTAAATAGATCAATTATTGGTTTGGAATACAACCACACAAATGCATGTCTGTCTTAAATTAAGTATTAGTGTTAGACAAATGGTTCTTATCTCAGAAGCAGATTAAGTGAAAGGCAGAAAGAAGGAAAGAGCAGTTCTGTAAATTGCTGGGACTCTGACTTACAATGGGAACCTTAGGGAAGAAATCCATCACTAGCAGTGGTGCTGGTAGTGGGGCAGCCGTGCTTCCAACCTCCTCTTGTAAGTACTCTGGGGTGCTGGCTGGTTTTTCTGAAGGCTCTCAGCACTGGCAATATGGGCCCAAGCTTTTCCCATACACTGGACGTGTCTAAACTTCAGTGTAGTAGAACCAGGTTTTAGTTTTAAACATTAATGATTTCTCCTTTTGCTTCAGCCTCCCCTCCCTCCTCCCACACAACACTGACAAGAAACATTTTAAGTGAAGAGAGGTGTAGTAACAAGAGATGCTTTTTACCCAAACTTCTACATGAGAGTCTATAGCAAAAAGATTTCTAATCTGCCCATTTTCAAGGTATTCTGAAAGCTGAGGTCCTAAAACTATACCCCAATGGGCAAAGAAATACAGGGGATAGTGACGATCAAATACTGCATGGCAAAGTATACACTCCTTCAACAAAAATAAAAAAGTCAATTTTATTTGTAGAAACTTCATTTAAAAATTTACCAAACATGTAAAACCCAAAAAAGTAAGCAGAAAGAGCCAGTGAGCAGTTGTGCTCAAACAGGCATGGCTTTGCAGCACTAACCTTGAGCTCAGAGTTGTAGTGGCATCATACCATTTGGAAGTCGAGAGCCAGCAGGAAGAGGCTGCTGGCAGAGGCTTTGTCCATACTGATTCCACCAGCTATTCACCAGGCTTGTCAGGCAAGGCATCCATTAAATTGATCCTTCCTGGCAACCCATGTGAAAGGGCAGCTGCCCCCCTTAGTTTAATAAGGGGCTCTGCTGTTAACAGTGACTATCACCAATTGTCATAAATGGTATTTCACTACTTAGTTAGAACTGTAAGTTTCTGTTCAACTCATCTGGACTCTTCAGTTTTCCTCTTCAGAGCCACAGCAATACAGAACGAGACATGCAAGTCAGAAGAGGAACACTGAGGAAGTAAAAGGAAACAATACAGGGAAATAACTAAGTCTAACCTGTGCTTCTAAAGTAAAACAAACCCAGAAAGGAAGAAGTGAAGCAGCACCTTTGTCCAGAGACCTCCACACTTGTGGAAGCAGCCACACTGCCTTATCTACTGGCAACTGTGCTGCTTGGAAGGAAACAGAAGAGGGAAACTCAGCACAAAGCAGGCACTAGATACAGCAAAGCCAAGAACGTACTAAAAACCACTTGTTAACAGCTGACATGCATTCACAAGCTCTGTGTTTTCGGTTTCAAAGAGGACAAATACCAGATGGCAGGAATGGTAAACTGCAGGGTTGACATTCCAGCAGAGCTAGTCACTCTGTACTGTCTTGCTTTTTCTCCCGCCTCCCCATTCCCTCTCAACCCCAGACTCAGTCGTGTTCTTTTACTACTTCCTCCCGGGGCTTGGCTCCTCCGAAGATGGCAGAGTTTGGATTGGCTACTTGATTGAGGGGAGTATCGACTGTTCGAGGTTTGAGCTGCAGTCGGGGTCGCTGTGCTCTTTCCTCTGAAAGGAAAAACATCCCACTTGTGAGATGTGCCTGTGCAGGGCACGAGCTTCAACCTGACAACAAAACCAGGAGTCTCCTTTGTGGAGGAAGACAAATCCCACCCAGCAGGAGCTCACCTTCTGTTGGCTCTCTGAAGTCCATGGAAGACCCGCGAAGGGGAGGCCCATCTCTGAAGCGACCAGTGCCGCCGCTCCCCATGGAGGCCCCTGGTGGCCGCCGGTCTCCAGGGCGGGTTCCTCTACCCCGACCTCCCAAGAAGTCATCATCTTTGAATCCTGAAGATGGAAGACAGTGAATTTAAAGAGCATCTTTTGCAATGTTTTTAATCTAGACTGAAAACCTTGCTAGTCACCGCTGCCAGTCCAAGGTGATGCACTGAGAGCCTTTGTCTGCAGGCAGATTGTTTTCACAGAGCTCTAGCACCTTCTGCAGGAGTTGCTCGGGTTCCATTTGAAACCAAGTATAATATGCCAAATTCACAAAGTGTTTTATCCACTTAAAGGGTTATTGGGAGTGTTGGAGAGCGGGTCAAATGAGTTTAAAATATGAACCTTGGCTGTAACTTCAGTTTGTTAACATCATTAGCTGACTTGAGAGACAACATTACAAGTACTCAGAGCACTTCCATAGCCAGATCATCACACTGGCTACAACCTTAGCATAAAATCTGCAGGAACAGAGCAAATGGCAAAATAGCTGGGAAGTAGTGAAATACACTTATAAAGCAGAGTAAAACCCCAGGGCTGTCCAGCTGTACTATAAACTGACCAGGCATTTACCAAACTAATTAAAAGACTGGGGGAAAAAAATAAACCAGACTTTAAACTGACTGCATTTCTTTGGTTTATGTATCACCAAAAAAAATAACTATTTGTCACTGACCAGAGTTCCAGTCTGTACCAGTGACTAGCCTTGAGTATCTAGCCTGTATTTCAGTAGGAGGAGGACACTTCATGCTCTCAGCATATGGGAAAGGAATACACTCAAGATTTTTCAGAAGCTGCCGGGAAGAAAAAGTTGTTTGGTTCCCAACTGAGATTCTCCTTTTCACTTCAGTATTTGGCAGAGTTGCAGAGCTGTCCCTTACTTCAGTGCCAAACAAGCCATCTTTAAAGACTTGGTCTAGAGCGAGGCTGTACAACCTGAGAAGAAAAGCTTCTGTAGCAGCTAAGACTGAAATGCTAAACTTCTGGCTCACAAATCACTCATCCAGCATTTAAAGGCTGAAATGCATCCACATTTGAAGAAGCTGCCAAAGAAGGTATGAAGCTGTGACACAGAAGGCTTAGCTCCAAAGGCAGGTCAAGCACAGGACTGCAGCAAGCTCCTCTCTCCAGCATCATGCTCCAATCCATGCTGGGCCAAGGGCACACTGCGCTTCTCCTACATCGCTCATTCCACTCACGCAGAGACCAGACACCGCAAAGTTGTACTTGCCAACATCTCCCCATCAGAAAATGGACCAAACCCATGAGTTCAGAGGACAAAAGCAATTGTGTTAATGCCACCCTGCATTCTAATAGCTGGAACTGACTGGAAGTTAAGAGCAAACCCAGTGGCTCCATCACTGCCTTCCACTCAGCAAGCTCACTCACTTGCTGCAGCTGCATTACCAGAACAGCTCTAAAAGTTCAGGAACATCTTGCATTTACAGTGCTTTGGAACACTAATCTGACTTCAGAGAAGTCAGTTACTTCAGGGACACACATATAATGACATCACATCTCTTTGAGAAGATGAAAGCCTCTGCTCTGACATAGTATCAGGCTTCCTACACCATCTGTCTGTTTCTGCTACTATTCAGAAATTTACTTAGCTGTATGTTTGAGAAATGCTTAAAACAGTCACCCACAGGCTACATCTGGACAAGAATTCTGTCATTTACGGTCATTTCACAGACTTTTCTATTGAGACACTTTCCTCTCAAGGCAATGGAAGATTCCCCATGAGGAATCCCACCACAGCTGCAGGATGTCCAAAGTTGGCACATACAGTAGATTCAACCAAACCAGTAATGGTGACAAATGAAAATGAGAACAATTCAGTGCCTTTTAGGCTTCCTATCTGTATAAGTGTTAATACTGATACCAGAATTGAAGTCATCTCTGGAATCCCATCCACCTCCTCTGGATTCTCTGGAACCTCCTCCCATTCCTAGGAAAAAAGTCACAATTGTGTTCAAGTCTGGAGCTACGGGAAAGACTGAGCAAGGGAATACCAAATCAATGTTTCAGTCCTTCAATATTCAAATTATGCTGCTGGAAAATTCTTTTCTTCTGGTACTACCAAGTTCCATTGCACAGCAACAGTTAGTTCAAGTTAACAAAGACTAAATGGCCAAAAAAAGTTTCTTTAATACACATTGAATGGAAACCTCTGGTCAGTCCAATTCAACCAACCTGCAACTACAGGCAAGAATGTTTTTACACTGGAACAAGAGACATACTCCAAAATAAGCACTTGTCTACATGTGCTTACTCACTTTCCATAGATCATCATAAAATAGTAGCAGATCAGACTGTTGGGCTTATGATTGTCCTCTGCAAGACACAACACATTATTAGGGGTATTGGTCTCACTTCCTGGGTTAGAAGTGACAACACATCCAGCCTTTGGACACAAAGCACAGCTAAATTTCAGACACCTCAGGAGCAGCAGCAGCAGCTGGTTAGAAACACATACATCTATACAAACAAAATTTCACTTTTCAGTATCATCTTCATGTTCACTTGCATGCCTTGTCTCAGCATTAGTCAGCACCAGAAGCCATAACTATGACCACTATATTGAAGCTACTCAGAAAAACGGAATCACCTCTGTCATCAGGCCCGCCGCCTTTTCTGAAGCCAAAGCCGCCTTTATCCTGTTTCCTGCCTTCTGCTATGTCCACTCGGAGTGACCGGTCACCCAAAAGCTGTCAAATCAAGGGGAGAATCTGTTCAGGATGTATCATAAGGGCTGCCAAAGAGTTTGAGACCTCTGCTTGTCTTTGATTTCACAAATTAATTGTAAGTGTACTTACTGCACCATCGTATGTAAGAGCTTCCTTGAGCGACTCCACCTCATCAAACTCTACGTAACAAAATCCTGTAAGAAACAAATCTCAAGTTAACAGCACTTTAAAAGGCCTTGGTAAGAGGCAACTCCTCCTGCATGCCTGCTAGCAGCTTCCTTCTCTTTTAAACATGAGTTGTGATGTGCATATGGCTCAGAAACCAATCATCAACAACAATGGACACATTTACCTGCATCTGTTAATGACAGGGCAAATCCTGAAACAGAACTCTGGGCACTCTAAGAAGGCCAAGAGCCTAATTCCCTTTTCCACAGAGTCCTCATTATAGATTAGATCTGATCTTTGCCTTCAGACAGCTATTCAGCTGAATATTGACACTTCATTCCTAGTGTTTTTAAACAAGAAATTGAAATACTTATGTAGTCAGCAGCGTGATTTTCGTGTCATCACATCATTTAGTGGATTTACTCCTTTTCAGAGGCCCTCTGTTATCCAAGGTAAGCCTTTTCCACCCCTTAAAACTTACAAATATAGTTCATTTCACTAGATAATTTTCATAGCATTTGAATCTGCATCCTATAAAACAACTGCCTGATTTCTCCCTGTCTACTAAAAAAAGACAGAGCTGAAGCAATGGGAGTTTTCTGAAGTAAAGGAATTATTCAATACTTTAGGCCACAGGACTTGAGTGGGTCAGCTCTGGTAGAATTCATACCAGACAAGGTTTGAGAAAGTTTTTATGTCAGGGCAAATACTGACTCCTCACTCAGGTTACTCTGTATCTCACACTGATGAAACAGTAACTCTCATTCAAAGGATACATATTAGTGAACAAGAAAACCTGCAAAAGTCAACATAAAAGCAGAGAACTGTGCTTTAGACTGAAATGCCCTTTTAAAGTGACTTTTCCGCCTACAAATTTTTCATCTACCACCAAAGAACTCTGAGCACTCACCTTTAAATTTGTCTGTTTCCTTGTCTCTGACTAGTCGTACGCTCCTTATGCTGAGATCCTTGAAAATGGCATCTATGTCTCCTTGGACAGTGTTGAAGGGCAGATTTCCCACATATGCTGTGAAAGGGGGCTCTGTTGGCAGCTCTTTATTTCTGCGGGAACCAAGGCCACCACCACGAGACCTGTTGGGAAAAGCACAGTGCCCCTGGAACTGCCTCCCAGCACAGCCACAGTGCAGCCACAGCTCTGCTCAGGTGCAGCTGCAAGCCAATTCTCCCACAGCTTGGCTTAGTTAACCTGTCCTTTGGCCTGCACCTGCCACCTGAACTGTTGGTCAACTCCTTGCCTGTATTACCTGATGCAGTACTTCAATAGGAAACTGAGTGCATTATGAGGTGAACTCAATGAAGTGATGAATGAACTTCTCAATTCATAATTCACTAAGGAAAGCCACATAAGGTTAACTCTGATGTCCCCTGCTCAAAAACATTACCTCTAAAAAGAACCATCTTAGAACAGATTTTAAGAATCATTTATAGTGGTGAAGAAATACTTGTATTGCACAGGTCTGTCAGCTTATCTGGAAATTAAGCTGGATCCAATGCTTTAAACTAAAGAGTGTATTATCAACACCCACTCCACAATCATCCAAATTATCTCAGCAACATTAAGCTTAAGAGAAATACCTTCCCCTAAGTCTGAAGCTGTGGCTGTAATTGTTGGATACCTGGACCAGAATGCTTTGAACTACACACAAAATAAATTTGGTTGAACAAGGAGTTCTGAGGCAGAAAACAATCATGTGCTATCTGGATGTTTTCTTCTTTTGTCTTGTGAATTACAGAGGTAAACTGGGTGGTCTTTTCCTGTCTTGTCCCTCAGTACCAGTTAAATTCTTGGCACTGGATGCTGAGGAACTAAATTGTACCTGCTAAATTCTTTAATGTACTAATGTAACACATCTGTGTGAACTTCCTGCAGAGCCCAATCCTCAAAGGACTGGAATTTCTGTACAGAGAGAAGGTATGTACAAGGCAACCTGAAGTTAAAGCTCCTACACTTCTAGACTACAGAGTGCTACTGGTTCCAACACCATCAGTCCCACAAAAACAATCTCTGACCTTTACCTGAAATATCTGTTTACTACACTGTCCATCTTCCCTTCATCACCTTCCTTCTTCTGGGCTTTGCTTGTGTCTGTTCCCTTTTCCTGAGGCTCCCTGTGCATTTAAAACCACGGTGGAACACAAGCTGTACCAAAGCAGGATTTGCCAATGTGACATGGACCAAATAAATTGCTGCAGAGACCTTCCTAAAATCCAGAAGGTCAAATAATTTTATAATTTCCTTTTATTCTGGCTGGTTGCATGCAGTCAAAAAACCCCTGGACAAGCAAGGTACTGGACAGTATTTTTTTTTCATTTGAGAATAAATATTTTACTACTAATGAATCAGATAATGCACTAAGCTTGAGTAAGATTCCTTAACTTTTCCTAGGTCAGCCTATCATTTGTGCCTTATTTAGCAGCTCCATGCAAGAATCATTTGTCACCAACACTATCAACATGCTGCTAAATCTACTTGAATCACAATCTACATATCTTTAATTAGTGTCCACCCAAGTTTGCATTTTAGCATTTTTGACAATATTCCTCATCTGCCTTTGTCTCATTAACAAGTCAAAAACATACTGGAGAACTAAAGCTGTAATAGTTGTGAATTACTTCAGTTACAAGACTGAGTTTTAAGGAGGGACTCCAAGAAAGATGAGTTGCTGTTCTAAATAATCCCATAATACATAGAATCAGTTCCATGCCTTTGTCCTTATTTATGATCTACAGCATTAGGAACAGCTGTTAACATACCATACATTCAACTTGCATCCAAAAAAGAAAACCTTAATGTTTATGTCCTACAGGAACATCAGAATTGAGTTTTAAAGGAGCATTCTCTCCTTGTACTCATTCTCAGGATGTTCCCTGAGCTGCCACAGTCGCCTCACAGGGAGCTGATTCACCTAAAAACCCACCCTGGAGCTGAGTCCTCAGTCAAGATAGGAATGAGAAGGAGAACAAGGGCTGGAACTACAATTTTCATCAGCAATCTCCACTCAGCTCCATTTGAGCCACTTCTAAAACCACACTCTCAATCCCCAAAGGGATTTCTGTGCTACAGACAAACCTCCTTTCTACCACAGTGCACCAGAATTTCACGGGCTGAATGTGTGGAAATCCATGCCTTATTGTGCAATCCAGACTGATTTTAAAGTCAGAAAATTAAATATTCTTCTCCAATTTGATATTAAGGCTTTGATTATCAAATATATAACTATACCTTTGTTATTTTAGTGTCAATTTGAAGAAAGGCAATGGGCAATAATTAAGTTTCATCCAAATTTCTCATGGAACTCAGGTATAGCAACACAAAAAGAAACTGTTTCTGTACTTCCCTACATTTTTTCCAACACTGAAACAGTGAAATAAGAAAAGGGCTGACTTCAGTAACTGAACAATGAGATTGGAAGAAGAGTCCCTCATTTGCAACAAAGTAGGACAAAAGTAAAAAAATAATTGAAACCACATCGGAACTAGGCAAACCAGAGTTCTGAATGAATATCTGCATTTCCCACTGTAAACGTTTGCTTAGACACAATTAGGTAATAATTATGTCACCTTACTGTGAGAATCTGAAAGACATGACTTGATTTCCTTCTCAGAAAACCTAAGCAGAAAGCTGAAGAGGAAAGTTTGCTTCTAGCAATACCCCCAAAATTAAACTTTGGTGGGCTGAGTTAATGAATTTGGCCATATTAGGTAGAAAACAACTAAATTCCCATTTTAAAGCTACTCTTTTGCAAAGATTAGTTATGTCTCCAGAAAAGAAGATCTGCCAGAAATTCAAAATGAAGGATATTTTGAAACCCAACATTTGAGTTAAATAGCGTTTCACTAGAGAGCAAAGCTCGAGATTTCCCTTTTGCACAGCACAGAGACAATAGCTTACCTGGCTTCTGACATTAGAGCTTTTCTGGGGCAGCATGAGGATTAGCAGGGTGACAGTGTCAACTCTCCAAGACCACAACAGTAAATTCAATCCCAATTTATTCAAGCAACCCTGGACATGTCTGGAGTAAGTATCAGATGTCTGCAGCAAAACGCTTACCCAAGCCTAAAAATGAGGAGTTCTCTTTCAATGCTAGATGGGATCCAAGCTGCCAGAAGCACAAGTCCTATCCATTTTCACTGAATTGTGCAGCACTTCAGCAGGTGAATCTTAACCTTTAGTAGGGTGCTCAGCACTTCATGCCACACCTAAATAAACAGCCTAGCAGTGAGTTAGGAGTGGTAAACACTCCCTTTCTTTCAACTCTGGGAATCCCTACAGACAGTTTCAGTTTCAACTAGGCCTCACTATGCTTAACTACAGGTTCTCCTGTCAAATTTTGGGCTCCAAAATACTTTCTAAAAAGCTGATAGTAAGCCTTTTGTCATTTATGTCAGCATCACATTCTTCACCAGGAACAAAGTGACTTCTGCATCCCCTAATATGATTCAGCTTTTAGTCAGTGCATCACTAAACACCTCAGGTGTAGCAAAATACCATCTCATCACACCAGTCATATCTTGATGCTCTTCCACCATTATTTTGATGATGAGAAAGAGGCAGGTATCTTACACGTTACTGGGCACTGATTTCCCATCTGTCACACTGAAATCCTGTGCTCACTCACCATGTACACTAAAGGTTATACAAAAGGCAACTTCCACAAAAACTACTACATCTCAGCTGAGTTTACACTATTCCTACAGTCCTAGAGCACGTAAAAATGAGCAGGAGCCACTTTAAATTAACATGAGATTCTTTAATCAGAACCTTCAAAAACAGTCATACTTTCATTACACTCCATATATTACAGGACTTCATACCATACACACAGACACCTGCTGAACTGTGCATTAGCTATCAGTAACTTAATAGTGGTAACAATAAATCAGATAGAAGTATACAATGCACTCTAATATCAGCAGTGTCTGATTAGAACTGTTTAGAACTGCAGGTAAATCAGAGTATGTACATTTTCTTACCTGTAAAGACATCTGCTAATTTGCAGGATGCCTTTAGTTTGCCAAGTAAGGATTCACATCTTCCCTGACAGCAAATTTAAGTTCTCTTTCAGGAATCTGAATATAAAATAACATTTTAACTGGCATTTTACTGCTTCACAGAATATGCCTACACTGACTAGAATACACTGTGCAGCAATATCTGAGTTTATAACGAGTCAAGTATCATTTTAGACTGCTGGCAAGGTTATTTTGTTACAGAATTAAAAAAAATAACAGAAATGCAAGTGGCTACATCATCTGTTTGCTCTGGGACATTCCTGAATTAGATACAAAGGGTATCAGTGCATGAAAATGAGCTTGAAAAGCTTCAAGTGTGAGAATACTTCCAAAGACAAGAAAAACTTACTGCTGTTTTAACTCCAGCAGCTCCTCCCTGCTGCCTAAAGAGTCTGAAACGAAACCAAGTTATTAATCTAAGGGCAGAAAAGGGCACAAACACTGTTGATCAGGAAATATACCCTGGAAGAATAGATTATACAGTAATACATTTGTGAAGACTTGCTCACAAGGAAGTTTATTCCACAGATTTATGCCTATTGTTTTATTTTATACACACAGAAACTAGTAACAGCAGCAACCGCCAAAAAAATCAATTGTTTGATTGCAGCTTCCTAATGTGATTTTAGACAAACTTCTAACTACTGGTTATTGTCTCTGCAGCTCCTCCCCTAAAAATACTCTTCAGTAAAGAGACAGAGACAAGCCCGATCCCGAAGGATCAGGGATTTGCAGTCAGCACCCGGAGTCCCGGATAACGCAGGACGGCGGCTCCCAGCGCTACTCGAGCGGAGACACCACAAAGCCCTCCCATTTCCTCCCGCCGCAGGCACCACAACGCTGCCCGCTCCCGGGGGCGTCTGGTCCCGCCAGCACCGCGGTCTCCTGCCCTGCTCCAGCCCTTCAGGAACGCTCCCTCCGCCCATCCCGCTCCGGCCCCGCACAAGCTCCTCACGGCCTTCCTTGGCTCTGGCCCAGCACCTCCCTAAATCCCCCTCCATTCGCCTCCGGGACGGCGGGAACAGCGACACCCTCTTCCTCCCGCCGCTCCCGAGCCGCCTGGCCCCGAATCCTGCGGCGCTGGCCGGTGCAGCGCGGGGACGGCCGAGACCTCCCAGGACCCGCAGCCCCCACTCCGCCGCACAAAGCGGGTCCGCCACGGGCAGCGGAAGGGCACCTCCCCGCCATGGAGGAGGGCGGGCGGGGGGCAGAACGAGCCCAAACAGTTTCCAGAGGCAGCGCCCCCATCCCGCAACCCCCGCCCGCCATCCCTGCGGAGGGGGGCAGGCCGGGCCCTGAGGCCGCGCCCCCGCCTCGCCCGGCCGGGGCTACTGCTCCCCGCTCCCGTCGCAGCTACGGGGGGAGCCCCGAGTGCTGCCCCCGGCCCCGCTTACCCACGGCCGCCGCCGAAGCTGCTGTAGGCCCGGTCGTCGTAGGGATCAAAATCCGCCATCGCCGCCGCGGCCTCGTCCCCGTGCGAGCGTGACAGGACCGCGCCCGAGGACCCCGCAACGCTTATATACGGCGGCGCGCGGGCCGGGGCTGCCCCGCGCAGTGCCTGCCTCCAGCTCCCCGCCCCGATGGGGCTGCCCGCGCTGCTGCCTGTCGGGAGGTGCACCGTGCGGCTCGTTTCGGTCGGCTCCGGGACGGGATCTGGTCGATGTCTGCTCTGGGATCTGCGCGGGATTTGCCCGCGGCTCTGCTCGGGGATCTGCTCCGGATGTGCCCGGGATGTGTCAGGGGTCCCCCCGGGGATCTGCCCGGGCTGGGCTGCGGTAACGCCTCCGGTGAGCGTTGGACCATCCAGTTCTGACACAAGCCCAGCCCGCGGCTCTTGATTCCGCAAGCATCCCGCTATCGCTGCGGGCAGGGATCACAGAGATCATGGAAATGGATCCTGCTCCGGGTGTCACAGTCATCACAGTGATCACAGGGATGGATCCTGCTCCGGGGTCATTCCCTGCACTCCCGCGGGTGACACCGGTGCTGGCAGGATAGCAGCAACACGCTGAGTTCACAGGGCTGCTGGAGGATAGTGCTGGGTTTTATTGCGAATTAAGACAACGGGCTGTACGCGACAGTTTCATAGTGTCCTTAAAGAATACCATTGGTACAAACTGGTTTGTCTCCTTTTGTCGGGCCATAATTTAATGTTTTCTAATAAAAATGACAGATTCTCATACGATAACCAACCATGCCCACACCGCCCCTGCCCCGCCGATCCCGGCTCACCTCGCAGGGTTTGCCCCTCTGTCCCCGTCGGGACAGGGCCCAGCCTGGATCCATCCCGCCCTCCAGAGATGCGAACGGGCTGAGGGAAGCCCAGGAGCCCTGGGGCAGAGGTGGGACGGAGGAGCCCTGCGGAGGAGCGGGGCTGGGGACAGCAGAGCGGCTGCTGCAAAATGTAGAACATGTCAGGATTATCTTAATGGTCTTTAATATAAGATCTTTGCATATTTTTCAGTAAGAAAGGAGACCTAACCCGTGGAGCAGGCAGCAGCCAGCATCCCTTACTCAAGGACATCTTGGAACTAATGGGCATTAAGCACGTCGTAAATTCGGATGTTGGTATATGCCTGTGTATACTTTGCTAACTTAGCAAAAGACTCAAGGTCCATGTATCCTATAGCGGATCCATGTTCATCATAATTCTAAAGACCCTGTGAAGACCCTTCCTCTCAGCATGTGTAGAAGTTAGCTGAGGTTATGCAACTTGTAAATTACTAACCAATCCCGATAGATGGGCAGTACTTGGAAAGTTACTCTGAACTTCTGAGCTTAAATAATGGTGTGAAAAGCCCGGTGGGGTGTGTTGGATTTGCGGAACACCACCGAGCACCGCGGCTCTCGCAACTCTGAAATAATCAATCTATGTGTCCATCGAGTGTGTCACGCTTGGCTTGCGGCACACCGGGCAAGCAATCCGATTGTGTGGGATGAAGGGTCGAAGGAGCGAGGTGTAAAGGGCAGCTATGAGGGGAGCGGGGGCTGAGGGGACAGGGGTGGGGCTGAAGGGCCGGGAGATCCTGAGGGGAGCGGGGCTGAAGGGCCGGGAAGAGCGGCAGGCGCTGAGGGGAGCGGGGCTGAGGGCCCGGCAGGCGCTGAGGGGAGCGGGGCTGAGGGCCCGGCAGGCGCTGAGGGGCCGAGAGATCCTGAGGGGAGCGAGGCTGAATTCAGGGCCGGGAGGAGCGGGGCTGAGGGCCCGGCAGGCGCTGTGGCCCATGAGGGGAGCGGGGCTGAGGCAAAGACGACTGAGGACAGCGGCTCACACGGCGGCCCAGCCCGTCCCGCGGCGGCCGCGCTGCCCCGGAAGAGGCGGAGCGGGCGGGCGGCCCCACGTGCGGCAGCGCTGGCGGCATGGCGGTGATGGAGGAGGTGGAGGAGATGGAGCAGCGGAACAGCGGCGCGGCGGTGAGTGACCCCCGCGGGGTGCTGCGGCAGGGCCGCGCCTTCCTCGACTTCTTCTGGGACATCGCTAAGCCGGAGCAGGAGGTGCGGCTGGCGGCCACTGAGAGCCTCCTGCGGCACCTGCGGGAGGGCAAGAAGGTGAGGCGGGGGCCGGAGGGGCAGTGGGTCACACAGAGCATCCCTGCGCTCCGCGCCCGGGTCTGGCGGCCCGGCCGCGCTCGGAGCAGCCCGGGCAGCGCCCAGCACGGACTCTCTTGCAGGACGATGAGCTCAAGTACACCCTGAAGCGGCTGGTGGAGGGACTGGGAGCCACTCGCGAGGCCGCCCGCCCTGGCTTCAGCTTGGCCTTGGCGCAGGTCAGTGTTTCCCAACGCGGATCAGAACCGTCGGCAGCCTCTGTCCATGCTTGGGGTGTCTTTTGCTGTGTGTGCAAGGCTGGAGGGCTCCCTTCTGGCCGCTCCCGTGTGCACGTGGGAGGGAAGGCTCTCTCACTTAACCCTAGTGGTTTTAAATGACGCCACACTTCTTTAGAAACTCTTATAAAGTTATGAACTATACCGATATCACATTATACTCCAGAATTCAGTCCTGCTTCAAGGACCTTGTCCTTAATTTACAAACTTTGACCAAGTTTTCAATTATTCTGCTTCTTAAAACTGTCTTGCTCTTGGTCTGGGTCGGTTGGTGTGGGATATTTGAAAAGGTAACCCTTTAACAAACACTTCAGAGTTTTTTTCCTCCCCAATGGTTGTGTCTGTAACATAACAAAGACTCCCAGCAGCTGGTATCACCAATAGTGTGTGACCTCATGTCACCTGAGAATTTGAGAAAGCAGAAGAGCCTGTGTCTTTCCTGCTTTGATCAGGGCATTGCCCATAATGAAAAGTTTGATTGCCTTGGTTATGGGATCAGGCAGTTTGAGAAAAATGTTCTCATTATTATTCTGCCACATACAGGGAAAATCCCTAGAGTATCAGCAGATATATTTGTGTGTGCCTAGAATCCTAGAATGGTTTGGATTGGATGGGACCTTAAAAATCATCTTGTTCCATCCCCTGCCGTGGGCACGAACACCTTCCTCTATCCCAGGCTGCTCCAAATTCCATCCAGCTTGGCCTTGAACATTTCCAGGGATGGAGCAGCCACAGCTTCTCTGGGAAACTTGTGCTGGGGCCTCTCCATCCTCACAGGGAATGATTTCTTCCTAATATCTAACCTAAATTAACCTTCTGTCAATGTGAAGTCATTCCTTGTCCTGGTACTTTGGGACTCCAGAGTCCTTTTGCAGCTCTTTGGAGCCTCTTCAGGCACTGGAAGAAGCTCCTAAGTAATCATCCTGGAGCCTTCTCCAAGCTGCACAATCCCAGCTCTCACAGCCTACTTCCTGTTCTCTACATCTTTACTGATCTGGTTGTCTTTATCCTGGCCTGATAAAGCAGCACATCTGCTGCTGTGCTGAACAACTGTTCAGCTCTATTTTAGTTTAACCCAGTACAATGTCATGAAATGGAAGAACTGCAAACAGCTATTCCATCTCCCTCCTCAGGTTTTGCAGGCTTTTGAGGAAATTCCATTGTGCAGCATTTTGGAACAGATAAAAGAAAAACACGATCTGGAAAAAGTGAAAAAAGTAAGTCAGTTCATGGCAACATTTGTCAACTGCTACTTTAAATGAATTGTTCTCTATTCTTTGAAGTCTTAGTATATAATGTAATTTTGGGGTTCTTGCTAAAGCAAGTGACTATAATGAAATAACAAATATTTCTAAAAATTGGAAGTTGATGACATTGTCATCTAGCCCTGTTTTAGGTGAGATTTGTCAATGTGATGAAGAGGTACTTTAGGACAGTTCTTAAACATTGTACAGGAGGTTGCTTTTCAGTATGTTCTCTTCCTGTTGTGGGGTGTTCAAGGCTGGATCTTCCTGCCTTCTTGCTCCACTGATCATGTAGCTGCATGTAAAATCTAGCCTCTCGGGACAGTAAGTAGCTTCTAACCTATTTTCTTTTTTTTTTCCTTTCAGAAACTTGTGAGAAATGCTGCTTTTGGGAATTTCTTTGGAGTTATGTCTCTGTTCCAGTCTGGGCGGCTTGTGAAGGTAACAGTGCTGTCAGGTGTGTCAGTTCTGGTTCTGGGGCTTCTGTTGTGGAAAAAGGATTGACAGAGAAAGGCTGGGTCACTGGGTAATCCATGCAGTGGCACTTGAAGCATCAAGTTCAGTTCATTTCTCTCATCCATGGACTCTTTGTGCCTTTTTAATGTCTGTTCCTGAGTAGAATGTAGGAACTGTGTTAAATAGTACAGGAGGTTCCTACCACTCTGGAAGGAAGGGATCTGTTGTCATACCCAGCTCCAAAACATGATTTTGGGAAAAGCTGAGTGGCCTATCGTGTTTCTTATTGCAAGTAGGCATAAACATCTAAAGAGTGGATTATTACTCGAGCATTCAGCTCAATTTCTGATATATGTCCTCTGGTTTTGGCTTATCTTTCCTTTCTAGGACCGGAAAGCTCTGCTGGAGAGCATCCAGCTTCTCCAGCAGCTGACAAATTACCAAACACACCTCAGAGATCTCCCACGCAAAACTCTTATTGACATCACCTCTGAGGTACAGGCACAGCTGTGGGGCTGGAGTTTGTGGGGTTGGAGAAGGAGAGGGCTTGGCTTTGGGGTCAGATTTTCCTTTCCAGCTGGAAGTTACAGGGGGTGTGGAAGAGTGAGTGTAAACTGTGGGAGCTGTCCCTATGTTGCCTGTGGGCAGATGCTTGTGTTCTGGGAAGGGTGCTCTGGTTTAGCTTATTTGACTTCATTGTGGACAGTCCCACAGCCTGTTATTTCCCGTTTCACTTGCTTGGATTATGTGTTAGACCATCTGCTCTTTTGAACAGATGTATACTGAAAACAGCAAGCCACCAAGCCTGGGCCTAAGGTTGAATTTTGGGCTGTTGGGAATGAAATAATGTAGGGACAAGGAGTAAAGAGCTCTGAGTATGTAGTTAAAAGAGAGTTTATTTCCTTTTTTTTAAAGTGGATATTATTTGTAGATGTGAAGACTAGCAGTGTTAAATAAAAATAGAGAGTTTCCTTGTCCCTGGGTTGCCCGGCTGTACAGGCAAAGCAGTCAGACAGCAAGAGAACATTTGCAACTGGAGTCAGTTGACCAGAACTGCTGTCTGATGACAGAATATTGTCCTACTCCCCATGGTTAAGCACCTGGGACTGTCTGGCAGTCATGGACACATCCATTATTTATTTTTCATTGTGTCACCATAAAGACTCTTTCTAGAGTTTCCAGAACACTGCAAGCTTTTAGTAAAATGTCCTCCAATGCAGATACTTTAATGTACTTTCTGCTCTGCAAGTTTGTAAAATGCCCTCAGATATTTCTTACATACTCTTACCCTCGTTCCTGTCTAGGTACCTGAAACTGTGTTTGAGGAGGTCCTGTTTGACATCTTGCAAAGTGACCTGTCTTCAGCCTTCACATCTCCAGAGAATCTGCACCTTTTGCTTGTGGGTATGCAGAAATTCCCTGGTGTTCTGAAACCTAAAAAGCTGAAGAAGCTGTTTGGCTCACCTACTGTTGTAAATAAAGAAAATATTTCCAGGTAAGTTCTTAACTAAGGTGGTTTAAATGAACATTATTTTCCTCTTGGCTAGCAGTGAGAGAAATGTGGCTGTGGTTCTGATTCCTGCTTGTATTTGCCACTGCAGGTGCTGCTGGGGGTTAGGTGTTAATTGTTATGCAGGTTCCCAAGTTAGAGTTGTGTCATTTGTCCCAGGAGGTGCAGCCTGCAGTTCTCAGGAAATGTTCTTTGTCTTTCAGCAGGGTGAACTTGGCCTTCAGCAATTCCCTTTCAGGTCAGATCTCTCACATTATTTTATTTCTTCCAGGCTTGTAGAGCTGTTGAAAAGCGCTGCCAAGTCTGAGAAGGAAGACAAGAAATTGCCCAGTGTAGCGTTTGATTTGCTACAAGTTGCACTGAAGGAAGGTGCCTTTGAACTGTTCTGGAATGAAGTTGTGGAGAATGGGCTATTGAAGGAGAAATCAGGGCCTGTGAGGTTTGTTTTAACTTACACTGTGTGTTCTTTCCCATGTTATCCTTCTGTTTCTTGACCCAGAGGTTTTGACTTCCATCTCCCTGCATGCTCCTGTACCCTGCCCCAGCACTTCCCCCCTGTCTTACCCCTGTGTGTGGATTTATTGCTGTGCTTTAGCCTGAGGGAATGTTCTGTGTTCTCACTCAGTTACATGTGCTGCCGACTGCTGGGCAGTGCTCTCCCCTTGCTGTCCATGGAGCAGCTGCAGCTGGTTCTCAAAGGGAAGGTGATGCTGCACTATGGAGAACACGTGGTATCCACTCAGGTAGGTCTTTGGACAAACTAAAGGCCATTCTTGAGCACGAGTTGTCTCTGCCCTACTTCTAGTTTCAAATCATCTTGTATAAAAAAAGACCTGTCTGTAATTTTAGACCTTGAACTCTTACTAAAATCAAGGTTATTGTATGACCGTTGGTTTCAGTGGACTGAGTATAGTCTGTGTTTGATTGTCATTGCCTATTTTAAGGGTGTGGAAACTGTTCAGCACTGTCCCACCTGCTTTCATTGCTGCTGCCAGGAAAGCTCTAATGATGGGGGAAGCAGAAGAAGGGCAGCCCTCAGCAAATTGCCAGTGTCATGTGTTTTCCTTTAACAGTCCCTTTGCTTTTGTGTGTCCAGAAGCTCCTTTTTGTTTATTATTGTGCTGGGTGTTGCATGAACATTAGAAGGCAAAGACAAAAAGGGACAACTCGTGCTTTTGTTTGTTAGTGCTTGTTTCAATAAGCACATCTGAGGTTTAAGCACAAAATTTATTTGAAATTGGAGCTCCTCTTCTCTTTCCCTACTGGGAAGCCAGCAGACAACACGATTCTGCAATAAACAGAGGAAAAGTAAAAGGGGAATACTGATAAAAATGGCTTTTACTTGGCTTTTTGTGGTTACACAATCCCCAACCTTCTCACATGCACCCAAAATTAGTTGTCATCTCTTGAGAGAGATAGGTCTGTGTCATCTTTTTGTTCTGTTATCAGGGCAGCCATAGGTGTGTGGGTTTGCTCTGCAAATACTGCATACTGTGATGCCTCCCTGAATGGACCAGCTTTCTCCAGGATTTATCCACTGGCTTAGTAGTTTTACTGTTTCTTACTTTAAGTGCTTGTTGCACAGTAAATTAGGCTGAGTTCTTCCATGTGCATCAATTTTTTTTTAAATTTGGTTCCTGTCTGAAACGTACCCTGAGGGGACTCATTGTCCCCTGAAGACAATGAGACTAAATGGAAGAAGCTGCTAATATTGTTGATGATGAGAGAGTAGAAAAGATCTTAGTTTGAATTTGAGTCTGGTTTTGGGGCTTGTTTTGTTTTGTTTCTTGACATAAGTTGTTTGTTTGGAGAAGTAAATGCTGTTACCTTGTACTTCCTGATGGCATTCTGGTGATTATTGGAGATGGAACTAGACAAAGCTGGAGTCTGATATTTACTGGCAGTTATCCTCCTGATTCTGCTTTTTAAAAATTTTTTTTACAACAACAAGGGAGCAAATAAACCCGATTTGCTTTTCTTGAGAGGTGCTTGATGAACTCCCTGTTATGAGCTATTAGCCTGTTTACAGTGTCTTTCCTGGAGTTTTTCTCCCACTTTTCATATTGATGCACAAGTATTGAGTTCTCCAACAGTGGAAGCAGGAGCTTGCTGAGCTGTGTTTGTGACATTTCTTTCAGGGGTATTTATGTTATAATTGGATGGATTTGTAGTTAATTACAAGTTTATAGTCCCTTTATTTAAAAGACCAGTGCTCCCTAGACTTTGGCTACTGTTTCTGCTCCTGCAAGGTCACTGTATTGAGTGTGACAGTAGACCAAACAAATAGTTTTGTTAATTAAAAAAAAGATGTGTTGGATTTTTGGAATGAGACCACCTCTTCGAGATTTCTCCAGTTAAGCATTTATATTTTTTTTCTAGAACAAGTTGAGTGAGATTGAACACTGTGGGCTGTTAAAAACCCTAAGAGAAATGGGATTCATGGTGGAATGGCACATGTCCTGGTGGTCTCTGTGCTGCTGGACAGTGTCCAAGGCTAGCAGCCTGCAGCTATATGCCTTGTGGGGCAGTGGCAGGACCAAATATGAAACTCAGCACAGAACAGCCACACCTCAGGGTATGAGTTTTAGCTTAAACAAATCAAACCCCTCTCCTTTCAGAATGCCTCAATGCTTCTGAGACACCAGGGGGAGAAGGTGGCTTTTATTCTAAGCCCCTTAGGTCAGCAGGCACCAGGGGTGCTAGATGAGACTGGAATTGATGGTGGGGAATTTCCAAATCCAGGGAAACTCTAAGGCAGATGATGTGAGAAACATCCTGAGACTTTCACCCAAAATAAAGAGTTGATCAGCCTCGGAGCTCAGTTGTAGTGGCCAGCATGTGGTCCATCCTGCTGAAGCTTCACTGTTCTGGAGGGTGTCAATTACAGGGTTGATGTTGGTACATGGCAGGAGTCTGTGTGGTTGCTTACAGTGGCTGCTGCTGTGAGAGGAAGACCATGAGGTGAAATCAATGGCTGACTGTAGGCCTTAGGACAAATATTCAGGCACATGACTCTAGTTTAATTACTGCAGCCAAATTCTTCCATGTGATTTACACTTCAAGTATTCAAGGCCAGGTTGGATGGGCTTGGAGCAATCTGATCTAGTGGAAGTTGTCCCTTCAGGCCCATGGCAGGGGATTGAGAATGAGATGAACTTTGAGGTCCCTTCCAACCCAGGCCTTTCTATGACTCTATGATTTACATTTACAGAGCCATTCAGTCTGAGTGTGAAGTTCCTGATGTGCTTCTTTGCCTGTGTTTTTCAGTTTCCACAGGGCTTTAAGTTTGCTACAGAAATGGAGGGATATATAGATACATTTCTGAGTGGCTGCGATGACCCAGAGAGGCAACTGGCTGTGATGATGGGCTTCTCTACCCTTACCAATCAAGGGAGGCCAGTGTTGTTGAGTGCTTCCAAGGTAGTCAGACACCTGCAGGCAGTGGCCTTGGAAAAATACATCTGCTGGCTCAAAGACATGTTCCTCAGGCCAGACTTGGATTGTTGTTTAGACTTCTCAAGTAACCGGAAAAAACAGAACCGGGACAATGCAGACACGTGAGTACATGGGTATTGCACCTTCCTCTCAACACTGGCTCTTCCCTTGCCATGAGCTGACAATTGTTTATTTCCTCTGTCTCAGAAAGTTTAACCCCAGCATCTGACTCTTTTGCTGGGATAAAATTCAATTCTGCAAATTCTGCGAGCATATTGAGAACCAGCCAGCCTGCCCAAAGCAGACTGGATCACCAAAAGAGCCTTTTCTCCTCTTTTTCAAGCCCTGACAATTGCTTTGGAGAATGTGTCTGCTGGTTTCCTCTTCGACTGCAGCTTCTCAAGTCTTTGTAGGAATTGTGCCTCTCTTTTGTCTGTGTATTCCACACACTGACATTCAGGCCAGGCTGTGTTACCTGGCCCCTATAAACCTCACTCTACTGACTGCTGCAATCCTTGAAGTGCTTTTTGCTCATCTATAGACACTCTGTGGGGTAAATAAATTGCCTTTTGCATAGTAAAAAGCAAACTTGAGAATATGATATCTCTTCTTTCATACCCTTGCTTAATACTACATAACTTTGCCAGTTTTAGTGTGAAGCCTCTAAATATCTGAAAGTTGCCTCTTGATGCAATGGGCTGTGCAGTGTGTATTCATGTTGGGTCAGTGTTCAAACTGCTGATTGTGCTCACCTCTTATTCAAAGAGCACAACAGAAGACTGCTCGATTGAGAAGATGGATCATGCACCGACTGGTTAACATCACTGAAAGTGCAACAAGAAAAGAAGAGAGCCTTGTGATGGACATTGCCAGGTGAGACTGATGTAAAAGCACATGTGCTTGGGATAATTCTGTGTAGCTCAACAGCAGTATTCCAGATAAGCTGTCCCCATGACAATAGGCAAATCCAGTAGTGGAAATGCTCCATAATAAATAATTTAGGAGACCAGGTTTTGTTTTCAAAATACCTTCTGCATAATGGGACTAACCTGTGTCATAAGTAGTTGGCATGTAAAATCACATTAGTCCATTTATTTTCAATAAATTTTCCATTCCTGCTTGCCTAAACTGCTTGAAGATATTATTTTTAACACCGAGTCTTAATAAGTATTTATCTGTCACTTAAAGTGTCTTGGAGGGTATGGCCCACATCTGATGGCCTTAGTATTGTGTTTTGTGGCCTTAAGTGTTGGTGCTTCACTTTTATGAAGTCCTGAGTATCTTTTTTTCTTCTTTACCCTGTGTATCTCGAGAAAACAGTCTCATTGTAAACTGGCTTTTTTCAGTGCTTGGACTTCCTTAAATGTGGAGCTGTTTGGTTTGCAATGGGCTGATTTTGCTTTATGACCAATCTGGGTTTTCATTTTGTTCCTGTTTCTGTCTGTTCTAGGTTTTGCTTCTTCCATGCTTTCTTTGTTGCTAAGAAGAAGAATTCCCAGATAGCTGAGGCTACTGTCCTTCCATCAGAGCCCCTAAATGAACGTGATCACACAGAGACAGAAAACTACTTCTTTGGGTAGGATTTGATTGCATGTTTTAAGCTTGGAAATTTCTCTTTTTTTTCCTGAGGATAAGATCAGCTTGTGAACAGCAGGGCAAGAAGTTTGGAATGGTAAGCTGCTATTGGAGCATTTATTTGACTCCAGCACCAGGAAATGGCTTTTTTTAAGGTGATAAATTTTTCAAATATCCGTATTTTTTTGTCCATGGCAAAACTATGAGTGTATGTGAGATGATATGGCAGGTGTGGAGATGAGCTCATACTGCTTTTTCCCCTTGCTTCTGTTGTGAGCTGGAAGGGGAAGGACCCAAGAGGGAGAGGCTGGGGTTGTGCTGGTGGCTTTCTGTCCACTCTGTGTGTGAGGTGCTGGTGACTCCACAGCCCTGCCTGTACTAAGGAAGGTAGAGTTGGTAATGGATGTTTTTAGATGGTTGCCAAACCTCAGTAGAAGGAAAGCAGGGGACATGGTGGGACACAGAGTGAGAAACAATTGAGATTAAAATTGTCCTTGAGAGCACCAGATGGCTTGGGAGCACCAGGATAATGAGCTCTACACTACTGTCTTGGCTACATGTGTGAGTTTGAAGTTGGACACTGTCAGTCTGGGCTGCAGTGAGTGACCAGAGCTCTGGGATGAGAGTGCTTTGCTGGTGGGCATGATTTTGGAAAGTGGGAGCAGGCCATTTGGTTCCTCTGACAGTAACATGGTGGCTGTCTGTCTTTGCAGGTTACTTCAGACATTAAACACCCTGCCTGTTTTGGGGGATACAGCAGAGGCTGCAGCCTTGAGAGAGAAGCATGTCCATGGTGTGACTGCAGATGGGAAGCTGTGGATCTTTCTCCTCGTTGAGTATGCCAGCAAGCTGCTCTCCAGTGAGCATGTCAAAGCTGTGAAACCTTTTACCAAGGAACAGAGGGATATCTGGGAGAGGTGAGGCATTTGGGTTGGTGAATTGAGAAAATGGGAATGCCCTGGTCTTGGTTTCTCCTTAGAACAGTAAAAGATCTGTTAAATTCCCTTTTCCTCTTGCTATTCTGGTTGCTGTAACACAGCCATTGCACAGGCAGTGGCAGTTCTTTTTCTTCCCTTTGAGTATCCTGCACCCATGGCTGGGTTTCAGAGTATCTTTCTGTTTCTTTTCACCCCATTCCTTTCCTCCTCTTTCTTCTATGTGTTAACTATTTGATAGCCATGTCTTTTCTATTTTTGCTCATAATCCTTCTCCCAAACATGATTGTGACAGTCTGCTCATCTTTTCTCTTAATAATGCTGTACAAGCTTCTCAGTAACTCTTCTGAGTTTGATTCCCCATAAAGGTCTAGCCTTGGCTGTGGTATTAGGAGTGTAGTCTGTGCACAATTGTAGTTTTTTTATAACCCGGATTCAGTGAGATACTATTACTGGGTTAAGATTGTGTGCTAGAAGAGTATCCAATGCAAATAAATGGCATGCTAAGTACACAAAACAGTATTATAGTTTTGGTCATGTTTTAATCTGGTCATATGAGATGATTTGCTGTTGTAATTGTGAAAAACTCAAGAGAGGTTTCTTTCTTCAGAACACTTCAGTCTGTGAAGAATCTGCAGAAGAAGGAAAACAAAACAGACAGTGCCAAAGTTGGTGCCTTCCAGCAACTTCTGCTTTCAATGGCCATTCATCTTTTCAAGGTAAGATCTCTGCTGACTATTTCTGTAATACAGAATAGGCTGAGAGCTGGGCTTTCTGAACACCAAGATAGGGAGTTTTCTGTATTCAGAGATCCAGCCTTTCAGAACCTCTGGCTTCTGAAAATGGGCAGCTGGTAGCTAATAAACTGTGATTCTTACACTGCCTGTAGACGTGTAGTGGGCAAAGCTTGGCCTGAGTATTAGTTCTGCCCTGGATTTGCCGTGACTGGAGCAATTTTTACTTAATTTGATGGGTTTTTTTCCTGCAAAAGAATTGTAGTTGATTGTAATATATGCATCTGTTTAAAGTGGTCCTTAGATTTGGAACATATTCCTTCTGTTGTTGGTGGTAGTGGGGAGTTTTGATCCTGTTTACTGTCTGCTTGTGATCAAACAGAATCAGTCTGAAACAGTGGATGTTCTGAGTGACCTTCTGAACTGCACAGAGAGGGCCTTCAGCAAAGAAGCCAAGAAGAAGAAGACTGGTGAGTCCTTCCTACACAAAGAAAGGGAGTGGGATTGTTAGTGGTCTGTCAAAGAGCATGGCAGTTCTGCATTAATGAAGCACTGAGCATTGGTTCTGGTCGTTACCTCCAGGAGAATCCCTTCTTCATTCTCTTTCTGTGCCATTCTAAGTCTTCTCCAGCTCTCTGCACTGTCAGTGGGTTGTGTTCCTGTGTGCCTTGGAAAGGAGAGCTGAGCTCCATAGCTGCCCTTGTTTGGCTGAGCACTCCGAGGGAGTTCCTTTTCTTTGAGTCTGTGTGGGCCAGTGGCTGATGGTGTCTGCCTGGCAAAGCTGTGGGCTCGAACACCCAGCAGGCATGAAACATGTTATGTTCTTAGCTTGAGTTCTCAGCAAACTAAATGTGTCCTCTGTGTATGCACAGCATGTTTGGAGATGGAGGCTGATCCTTGTTTAGGGCCTGTGGACCCTCTAGGGTGGGACTTGACCAGCAAAAAACTTGATCATTTCATTTCCTCTCCAGCTGTGGTCTTGTTCTCCTGAAATCTGTGTAAATCAATTTAAGGGCATTGTGAAAAAAAAAAGCTGTAATTCTTTGGTGGTTTGGTTGGTTGTAGAGCAGGATTCCCAGACTTTTGGGCTAAAGGACGAATTTCAAATGCCATCACTTTTCATGGGCTGCTGTGACTTCTGATTTCACTGAAACACTATAAAATGCATATACTTTTGCTGACCAGTTGTTAATTGCTTTAATGTAGCCAAGTAGGTGTCATGTGACTTGCAGAACTGCTGATCTAAGTAATGATTTAATAAATAGTAGCTCTTGTTACCTAGGAAGCCGTGGTCAAAAGCAATTACCTTTGCAGTGGTGAAAAGACCATTTCAAGCATTTTTCTCCCTGTAGTTTCTCCCTCCCAGCCTTCTGCTCTGGGTTGCTGAGTGGGTACTTTTAAGAATCATCTGGAAGGACAATTACAGTTTTTATTCCTTGGTGAATTTTTCTGTAATTTCTTACTGATATACCAAGTCCTCTTCCTGTCATTGTTTGTTTGTTCCTGTGCAGACAACTCGGAGCCAGGATGGGTTGAGGTGATGGTGGAAATCCTTCTTTCCCTCCTTGCCCAGCCCAGCCTCCTCTTACGTCGCATTTCCAAGAGTGTGTTTGTGTCCATTTGTCCTAACCTGACCAAGAGGGGCTTGCAGCTGATCCTGGATGTAAGTGAGGCACTAGCAGGGCCTTGTAGTGTTTGCCTGGTTTGTCCCTAACAGATTTATTTACAAGCATGTCTCAGTTTTGGGTTTAATTTACAGTCTACTTGATTTAGGAAATGTCTGATGATGTGTGCTACTGCATTTGAACTGTAGTTTAGAGAGAGTTGGGGCTATTTTTTGTTTTTGTGGGGGAGGAGTTTGGTTGTTTTTTTACAGGAGCCTGAGATCTGCTAACTTTAAGCTGTATTATTTGGTAGTTTTAGGCTGAAGAAGTTCCTGGGTCAGTTTATATAACTGGTAGATTTTATATGTGAGTATAAATGGTAACATTTATTTTTTCTAGAAAGGTGCTTTTTTTATAGAGGTGCTAAAAATAAGTGACACTAAAAATCTGAATTGGTCATACCACTAAGAAAGGTGATGCCTACTGAGAAAATAATATGTGGATTGCAAAGATGGGCTGTCAGGTACTTTGTGGGGAGCCTAATATTTCATTTGTAGCAAACCAAGATGTACAATGCCACCAGCCTCTTCAGATTTCTCCACCTTCTTTGTTACTTACAGAAAGAACTTGGCATGTTAACAAGCAGAAAGTTAATGTTCTTACTTAAAATTCTGTTATTCATCTGGTTTACTGTGCTGAAATTTCTGTCTGTTGCACACAAGAAATGTTTAAAAAGAAAATACTGCAAAAATGCAAGTCCCTATTTTTTTTGGTAGGTTTTTGACCCTAACCAAGAGGAAAATGAAGAAAGTGCAGTTGTTGTGATGGAAGAATCAAACAAAAAGACCAAATCTGCACAGAACACGGTAACTGTGCCATTGCCAGGGACAAACACTCTTCATATCCTCAATGTTTAATGTTTCTCCTGAACTGTTTCAATAGATTAACATCATTTCTCTATCTGAGGAAAACGGCTGTCACTCTATTAAGATTTATTTTAAAGGTTCCACACAGAAATGGTTTGTTGGAAGTGCATGCTAGAGTCTCTTGGCCTGGTGTGACCAGTTGAACAGATGTGGCTGGTTGAACAGATGCCTTTCTGAGAAGAAATAGATGCATCCTGAAATGAGCACAGGCCTCTCCTTTTTGCAGCCACAGATGGAATTGTGGCTGTGATGCACAGCCAGCTGCATTCCAGAGCTCACGTTTGTAAGGACTGTGGAGATTCAAGTCATGAAGCATTACAGGCATCAGCAGAGAGGAGGGTCAGATGGGAGCTGTTCCTTGGAAGCTTCTCTTTGAGACTTATTTAATATGACAGAGAAGTCTGCATTATATTCCACCCTTAGCTCTTGTGGAGGCCTGGTACCCCATTATCTGAGGTGTCTGTACTTGGATGTGAGGGCTAGAAGGAAGGCAGTAGGGGAGGGGAGGGTTGAGGTTTTATTTCTGAACAGTGACACATCTGAGAATTGAGTTGGGCTTGTATGGTGGGCTCAGGAAATGAACTTTCCCTCCTTAGGATGAAGAAGGAAGTGAGGACTCCTCAGATGAAGACAGCACCGACAGTGGAGATGAGGAGAATGAAGAAGTTGATGATAATTTTCGCAGTCAGCTGATGAAAGTTCTCCAAGCAGGGAATACTTTGGTATGTTTTCACTCCCTGCCTTGATACAGATACCAGGGAGGTTGGGATGGTGAGAGATGGTCTAGTAACCCTCATCCTGCCTGACCTTATGCAGTCTCAGCCCTTGCAGCCGTCCTTGTATGGCACTTGAAACAGCTCAGGGTCTTAGGTGAGCTGTGGGAATAAGTCACTTGTCCTTTTATTTATTGTTTGTATGTCTTGAGCACTTTAGCTTGTTCAGTCTAGCCTGACACAGCTTGTGCTCCTGCCTGTAGTAAATGAGATTGATGTGAATTTAAGCACTGAGATACTGTTATGTGTCTTGGCTGGCCTGTGTGGAGGAGTGTTCCCCGAAGGCCACTCTGGAGACTTACTATAGCAGTGATAGAGTTTGCTTTAATGATTCCAATAAAGGTGGCAGACATAGCAACATGTGAACATCTTTACTGAAGGAGGAACAGCACAAAGGTCAAAACCTCAGTCTCTTTCCTCTCCTGACCCTCTCTACATGTTAGTGCTCTGCAGCCAGATTACCTTATGAGAAATATAAGTGAGATTTCTCATGGATCTGAGCGTGTTTTCCCTCCCTACAGTATTATTCTGGGTTAGCTACATCCCTGCTTGAGTCTAGTCTTGGCTCTGGTTCCCTCCTCACTCTCTTTTTGAAGTGTATGAGTTGATGTGTTGGGTTTTGTCTTCTAAAAACAAAAGGAAGGAGATAAGAGTGATGAAGAGCTGGATGATGACGCTATGATGGCTCTTGACAAGAACATCTCAGCCCTTTTTGCTGAGCAGCAGAAAAGGATCCAGGCGAAGAAAGATGAGAAAGACAGAATGCGGAAAGAGAAGATCCTACGGAGGGATTTCAAGGCTAAGGTGGGAGAGGAGTGTTCGATGTGGAGACCTCTGGCTTAGTAGCATGTTAGTTGAAGCCTATGCATGCCATGAGCTACCTAACACTAAACAGCTTGGACATTCATGTATGTCATGAGCTCCTGGAAGCTGGGACTGGATTGTTCTGGCTTTGTACAGCACCTGGCACAGCACTGCTGGGGTCAGTGATTGAGGCTTCACAGGCCTGTTTGAAAACCAGGATTGTGCTGTCAAAAAGTGCACCGGGGTTTTCATTTGCTGATCTGAAATGCTTAAATTGATAAGATTCTTTCCTGCAGCTGCCCAAAAATGTCACTTTTTTTTAACTGGACAAACTTGGTGTTCCTTAATGAGACATGCATAAAATGCCTCGGGTCATTTTGCAACATAAGCTTTTTTGTGTTGTGCCGGTAAAATCGGAGGGGATTGTGATAAACTCCCTGGTTGGTTGTGACTGTAATGCTGAGTTCAGGCCGCCTGGTGTCAGTATGGACCTTCTGGGACATTCCAGCATCCAGGGACAGCTCCAGCCGCTCCCAGACAGAAATGGGCATCAGGAGTCAGGTTAGCCAAGGCTGGATAGTGAACTGAGCCAGTGGCTCTGCTGCATTTCCCTTCTGGTCTATAAAAAGGCTGATATCATGCTAATGCACTGTCTGTAATTCAAGGGGGGCTTGCAGGGGTGAGAGCTGTCAGTGGTGCTAACAGGGACCTGTGCCAGGTTGGAGTGACTGCAGGTCTGGCCAGGTGACACTGATTCTTGTAACTGTTTTTTCTAAATGGTGTCACTGCATGAAATAGAGTTGGAACCAACAGACAACTCTTAAATCTTCAGTTTCAAATTTTAATTTTCAGTTTTCCATGCCCTAACAATAGAAATGATACCAGAATGTGTACACATCTCAGCTGTAAATAATTTTATTCAGCCCCTTGCAGCTGCTCCACAGCCTACTAGTAGGTGCTCTGGGTAAAACGTCTTGTTTCCCTGCCTGCTGTACTCCTCACATGGATAACTGTGTTTGCAGGTGTTGGATCTGATTGATGTATTCCTGGTAAAGCAAGCAGAGAACCCTTTGGTGTTTGATATCATTGAGCCCCTGCTTCAACTGATTGAACAATGCATGAGCTCAGACTCTGACAAGCAGGAGGTTGACTTCCTCCAGAAAACAGCTAGTATCTTCAAGTAAGTGTCTTTAGGCCTTCAAATAATAGACAATGGCTTTTGATAAACAGCTGTGGAATTGGTTGAACACCAGGAGCTGGTCTTTCTAAGGTTGAAGGTAATTGCTATGCTTAGAGATGGTGTAGATTAGATTACCAGCACCACACACTTACACAGTGCTTAGTCATAACCTGCAGGAAAGGAATTAGAATCTGGATTTTCTAGGCTAAAGGACTTGAAATGTCAAACCTGTTTGCAGGTGGAAGCCTCAAGAACAAACAAAGGTATTTTAGGTGTGGAGCCATGTCACTGAATACGTCCATGGGCCTCTGACCTCTGAGTCAGACCATGCAACAGCGCCCCAGGCTTACAGAGTTACTGCTGTGGCTGGAACAAACTCTCAAAATGTTATTTCTGAGACTGGCAGAGTGCAAATTCTCTGTTCAGGGCCAGAAGTGAGGGATGATACCAGCTAGACAGATATAACACATGGTGTGTCACATGTGTCCTCTGTGCACCACTTCTTGGCATTCTCAGCACTCTCTAAAGCGTTTTCAGTGCTGCACTCCCGCCCCAGTTGAGAAGTAACAAGGTTTGAGGTAGTCAGTCCCCTTTGTGGGAGCTCTGAAGGAAAGTCTGCTCTAATGCCTAAATTTGTGCTTGAAGGTGAAGAGTGTTAAGTGTCCTCACCCTCCTTGCCACAGCCATGTGCTGCCCACAGCTGGCATTGTCTGTTATCACTCACTGTGTTCTGCTTTGTTCTCACTCACCCTGATACAGTGCTAAGTGTTGCTGGCCATTGTTCCCCGGAGCTCTCTGTGGTAATGGCTTTGGGTTTGTTTTGCTGCTGTGCAGGAACTCGCTGTGCCGCAGTAAGCAGTACTGCAAGAGGGTGGCATCCCTGCAAGAAGATGTGCATGCTTTAATGCAGAGACTTGTCAAGAAAGCCTGCAAGCACAACGACTCTGCAGTGGCTCTCTATTACTTCAGGTGAGTGTTCACAAGGAGCATCTCTGCTGTGAGATCTGAGCAGATGTGATGTGTGTTAAGAGGTCTGGGAAGCAAGAGCCTTGCAGAAGGCTTGATACCAGCATCTGTGTCTTACATAAGGACTAGTCAGTCCTGGCAGTCTGAAGCATTTTCAAACATGGCTGTTTTCTGGTGATTGTCTTCTATAACTTCTGTGATACAGACATGGTCTGGTATAGCATTGCTGCTGCTGCTGGGAAGTGCTTTCTTGATGCTTCTTCTGGGAGGAATGCAGTGTGTGCAATTCAGTGGGGGATGAGTGTAATTCCCAGTCAACCTGTGATGATTGTTTTTTAAATATGGTGTTTACTGTCTCCATTACAGCATAATGAAGGCAATAGCCATCGAGTCCTAACTGTACATACCAGTATTTTCTCCTTTGCTGTAGAATACAGGAAAATTAGGATAAGCCAGATATATGTTTGTTAGAAAGATGAGTGGTCTTGCTCTTCTCTGGTGTATATAGGAATGCCATTTACCAGCAGGCTCTCTTGTGACATGCAGCCAGTTTCATGAGGACTTTCCTACTCAGTCTGGGATTTTTCAACTCAGCTGTATGTGCAGTGGGTACCATGTTGCATGGTCAACCCAGTGCCATTGGACATGGTTGGCTCTGCAGCACATCTCCCCCATGGCTGTGTAGGGACTGTGGTACTTCTGGCAACATGGGGCTGGCTGTGTATGCTGCATGGCTCCCTGACAGCTTCCCAGCAGTGGCAGTTCTCAGTGGAGCAGTGCCAGGAAATAATGCATTTTCCAAAAGCACAGAGGTCTGCATGCTCTCCCCATGGATACACCTGAGTTCTCCAGCATGTGGCAGCTGAGGGCTCAGAGGCCATGCTGCAGCACTGGCTGAGCTGGGCAGGCTCAGAAATCCTGGGCAAAGTGCAGAGCTCCTCCAGTAGTGTCAGTCAAAAGCAGGAGCTTGAGCATGAGCGAGAATTTCTGACAGTAATGACACATAAAGTAATAATTCAGCTTCCCAAGATTTCTTTATCTTTAGGTCTGGCCAGAGTGGGTTAGACTGAGAGAAGGGACCCTCTCAAACCCTGTAACAATTTTTGCTACAGAGTAAGCTGCCTGTGCCACTTGGCCTCTGCCCTTGTAGTTCACTGTTGTGAGTGCTGTGTTCTCCTCTTTTCTTTTATAGTGCCTCATTATACCTGCTCAAGGTGTTGAAAGGAAACACGTCACCAACTCTTCCTCCCCCTGAGCCTGAGGAACAGAGTGACAGCAGAGCGAAGCAGGCATGTCAGGTAAGATACCAGGCTGCTCCTGAGGATGTGTTTTTTGCCAGTAAAGCTGCATTACCTGGTTCTGCTGAGTGGGCCTTTCTTGTTCATTGTCACTGGACCTGCTGCTTGCAGGTACCTGTCTACATGATTTCCATGACACTGCAAATTCCCCATCCCTTTCTGGCCCTCACCTTCCTGCCTTTCAGTGCCTGCTTGCCCATAGGCACAGAGACTGCTGATTCAATGGATCCAGGCTAATGTCCAGAGAAGCCTCATGTGTATTTGTGCTGTTCTCCTCCCTGATTTGCTGTTTTTTCCATTAAACTCCTGGCAGTCACTCTTGAGTTTTTTTCCAGAGGGTGCTAAGGAGCAGGAAGACACAGAGCAGTGGTGGGTGAGAGTAAACTCCTATTCCCCTGAGGTTTGGGCTAAGAGTCTGTGGAGCAGCCATGATTTCAGTGGTAGCTGTTTGGAGGGAGACTTCATCTGATTGTGCTACAGGTGTCCATTACTAGAGACCCTTAGTCTGATCCCCTTTCACCTTCTGTCTCTGCTGCATTTCACAGGTCTCAGAGTATGGTGACCCTTTATGTTGGGCAGCCCACTCCAGTCACCTCTACTAGAAGCTTAGCAAGTAGTGTCTCAGTCTCACCAGCTGGCCCTGACCTTGCCTCTGAAGCCCTCAAATTGAGCACAGGATTTAGTGCCTTAATCTTGCTGACATATTGTGGAGTAGAATAATAAACAGACCTCCCTCGTGGAAATTACACACACTGAGGTATTACAGGAGGCTGAAAAGACAGACAGGGCTTCTAGGGCTGAGTGAGAGGCAGAGGGTGTTAATCCAAGTAGCTCCTGTGCAGTGCTGGCCTTTTGTGAAAGAAAAACAAAATGGGAGATCTGGGGGTAATATAAACAACATACTTGACTTTGAGGCTGGAGTGAGGCATGCTTCACAGCATCCTTGTGCAGTTTCACAGGGAAGCCTCTTATTCCAATGGGAGCAGAGCTCTGGTTCTGACCAGGTAGGGACAGAGCCAGAGCTGACATGAGTTGCCAGTTTGAGGGAAATGACAGCTCGGTTCATGTGATGCTGCTGATGCTGACATTGTGTTGAGGCCAGGGAAGTTTTGCAGTGGTGAACCAGAGACAGAGGTGTGGTGTGTGTCCAGTGAGCTGTGCTTTATGAGCATAATTTAGGGCTTTTTAATAAGCAGGAAAGTGGAACTAGAGCAGACACTAGGATGCAATAGCCAAATTTATGGAAAAACTATAAAAGAAAATTTTTCAGTAAATATATGCATGGAAGGAGAAATCAGTTATTTCCCCTGCAGACATGTTTGTCAAATAAATGCTAAGGAGAGACACTCAACTAGAAAAACTGAGGTCATATTTCAAGACCCATCTTCCTTGTTCCACTTCAGCCTGTGTTAGGCTGCAGTAGCACTGGAAGTTTGACCTGAGAACGAGACACCACGTTAACTTGCCTTTAGATTTCCATGGGACCATGGAAAAATTCCTTGGGCAAAGGTTCACTACCCTGAAGATTACAGCTTTTTCCTCCTGGGCCCTAATTTTTCACTCTTCCCAAAGAGCAATACTTCCCTGGCAATAGGAGAACAGTCAGGAGCGTTGGGGTGCAGTGCTCCACACTTGGCTCTTCCATGACTCCTGTTTGTTTAGATCCATGTAGCCTGAGCAGGTCTCAGCTGGTTGCTGTGTGTCTGGGATTCTTGTTCCCCACCAGAGGGGGATATTGGAGCACGGACACAGTTTTGGGATTGCTGGATCCCCGATGAGTGCTAGGGCTTGCCTGCTGAGTACCTAGGAGTCCTGGACATAGATGCTAAGTGTATGTAGGTACAGATAGGTACCTACACTAAAATCTACAGATACAAGCAGCTCTTCAGCTGAGAACACCAAGTGCACAGCCCAGCTACTGCATGATGGGCTAACAGTGCTCTGTGAGCCAACCACAAACCTAGAGCACAGCCCCCACACTACATGGACTGTGTGCAGTCCTACTACACACAGTGTAGTGCTGCCCTTCGGTGACAAGGTCATATGGCTGTCAGTGCTTGGGAGAGCATATTTGGGGCCCACTTGGCTTTTCTTCATGGCTCTGTGTCGTATCTCAAGCATCACTAGTTGTTGGAAAAACCTCTTAGAACTGCTGAAAATGAATTTATTCATTGTTAGTGATTCATTCTTGTGTTTCACTGGAAGTGCTTTTGTTCTGTTTTCTTCCCTGCAGCTTTTGAACCCAGGTTGTTTGAATGTGCAGCAGGTGGCTGCTATCTATCGGGAGGCACTGACCCAGTTCCTCAGTAAACGGAACAGTCCCCTTACATTCTCCATGTTCCACGATCTCTTCAAACGCTTCCCAGTAAGTGCTGCTGCCTGTGTGCTCTGCTGTCTTCTGCTGGCTCCAAAGTATGGTTATAATTCTGGGCAAAGCAGGGAGAGAAACTTCTCTGCTTTACTGCAGACTTTTGAAATTGCTGTGAGATTTCCTTGGATTTTCATCTGCTCAGACTCTAAAACTGACTCAGTTTTTATAGCAGCACTGCAGGAGGCCAGGATCTTATTTATGGTTTGGACTGGGATACTGCATGCAGAAAGCAGGTGAACAGCAGGCTGCTCTTTAAAACATAGCCTGAGAAACTCTAATTTTTTACCAGTATTCAAGATAACATGGATGAGCAAGGTTTGCACAAAGGCAAAACAGGTCACCTTGTTTGAACAACCAAAGTAGCTCTGTCCATCTCTGCTCTGACTGCATGCTCAGTTTCTCAGTTTTCTTCCAAGAAGGCTGAGGAGTGTAAAGTCTAATTGGAGTCTAATCTCCAAGCCTGGTAGAGAGTGCAAGTGTTTGAAATGTTTGAGATATTTCCTGCAAGCTTGACCTATGCCTGGGGCTGGTCTCCTCTGAGGACAGCCAGTTTTTAAGAAATAGCCCATGGGCCTGAATGTCATACAATTCTTCAGGGGTTTTTAGGTCAGAGCAAGCTAGAGACAGCTGCCAGAAGGCCTTTTAGAATTGATGTCTGACGTGAGGGTGGGAGGAGATGTAGGCTTGTGTAAGTGGGGGAGGATGCTTTCAGACTCTGAGGACTCCATCCAGGAGAGAGTTCCTCTGCTTGCCAGGTTTCTTAGGACACCAGGCCACAATGCCTCGTATGTAAATTTGAGAAATGGAGGGAGAAGAGGGTTGTATGTTGCCCACATGAAGAGCAAACTTACGATCCCATCTGCAGCTTTCTAAAGCCTTTGGATTCCATATGACTGTTCCTTGTAGAATTATCTTTTAAAATCCACATCCACGTGTCTTTCTAAATACCTCCAGGGGTAGTGACTCAAACACTTCCCTGAGAAGCCTGTGCCAGTGCCTGACAACCTTTTCAGTGAAGAGATTTTTCCTTATACTTAATGTAAACCTCCTCCTCTGGTGCAACTTTAGGCCCTTTCCTTTTGTCCTGTCATTTGTTCCCTGGGGGGAGAGACCAACCCACACCTGGCTGCAGCTCAACATGTTCTTCTTTGCCTGGGACTGGGGCTCTGCACAAAGTCAGTTGACACTACAGAAAGTGTTGGCCAGATGCAGACTTTAGTTTTCACTTGGCAGAACATAGGGGGTGAAAAGTGCTTGCCTGATTTTCCGGGTGAAGAGTTTTGCTGCTGCTTTTTGTTATGATCAAGATTTCACTCAGAGCTGGTGTGAACAAAGCTGTTAATTTTCAAATAAACTGTTGCTGATTTCTGGGCACTTTCCTTTCTTGTGTCATTTTCTTCTTACTCACGAGGATGTGTAAAGTATAGACTGTTTTGCTTGAAAAACAAACCTGTCTGTCAGCAAACCACTAATAAGAGACTGTGTCTTTCTTTGTTACAGATCATGTGTAAGCCATTAGTAGATACTCTTGTTGAATTTATCACAGCAGCAGCCAGGCAACATCAGCAGGTAAGAATGAAAGTAAACAAACAAAGCTGTATAACAGTCAATCACAGAAGTCACTTAAATATGGCAGCTCAGATGATTTTTAATATGTTTATAATATGCTTTTAGGGCTGCCCAGTTTTGGAAGTGGCTTCTGGGGGGGCAGAGCTTTTGCAAACACTGCCTTGCTGCTTCAGGTGTGTGAAGTTGTGGAAGTACCACACAATATATCCACAATCATGGGGCTTCTTTGGTAGCACCTCCTTTAAAAACTGCCTGCAGCTCTCAGGGTTGAGACCTGATTGTTTATTCCTTGATTACTTCCTTCTCAGTAAGATGTTCCTCTCAGTATTAATGAATATGCTGTAGTCCCTGCCTCCCTGTGCTTCCTTGAGGTCAGGTTCCTGAGTCTGCTAGCCTTGCTAGCTGTCCTGCATTTTATAGCCTGTGTGCTGCTGTATTTACTTTAAAACCACCTGTACCACAGATCTGATTTTTGATGGTTGGTTGCCTGTGCCTGACTAACACAAAATTAGTGGAGCCTTATCAATAAAACATTGCAGGGTGAGTGCACAGCTCAGTGTTGCTGGAGCAGGGAATGAGGCCTGTCTGGATTTTCACTGCACTGGGGGGGCCTTTCACACAGTTAATAACCAAAAACCCTCTAGGCCAGTAGCACTGTCTCAAACTTTCCCACCCCCCAGCTGTACCCTGTGTCTGCCCCCTGCAGAAGTGCATCCTAGATTGATCTTTCTGTTTCATAAATAGCTCTTTTATTGTTTCTGATCATTGCAGGGAATGTGAAGGGGTAGGTATGTGTTTGCAGAAAAAAAAAAAAAAAAAAAGGGGAATTGAGCTCTTAATAATTTCAGTGGATGGTAATAGATGGTAATAAGGATGTGTTACACAAATAAATTAATTGTAAGGCACATACTTGATCCCATCCTCAGGAGTCCAGAACAGCATCCCAAGCAGGCAGCTCCATTATGTGGGTATCTTTGCTTCTCCACAGGGAATAGCATTCTCCTTCTACCAGGGCTTCCACAGAGCTGCTGCAGCTTTGTTTGCAGAGCATGTTTGCCTGTGGGGGGGAGGAGTAGGGAGGACATGTGGAGTGTGTGGGATCTGGGTACAGAACATGGATCTACTGCTGTTCAAACAAAGGCACATGGAGAGAGCTCTGGAAAGCCTGTGGAGCTTGGAGTTGCAGCTTTACATTTTTTTCACAGTGCTTCCTTTTCAGGAATTCTGGCTTCCCAGCATCAAATGCTCAGTTTGTCAGGTCTTCAATTAAATTTTCTCATTGATTCTCAACGCAAATGTGTTTTGGTATCCTAGTGGGTAGTGTAGAAGTCAAGTTAGGTGGGTGTATGTGGCAAAGTGAGATTGCATGTGGATTGTTGGCTGTAGCTGATGATGCAGGCAACTGGGTCTTGCACTGCTGCTGCCTTTCTGTGCACCCTGTCTCCCTCTAAAACCTGGAGAGCAGCAAACCCTCAGCAGCAGTGCTGTATCTGTACAGACAGAGCTGTTTGGAGCTATTGGATGGGTGTTACAGGTCTTTCTGGGAGAAATGTTACATGTCTGCTTTGGCCTGGGTGCTTGCTGTAGGGTAGGGTGTTTTGGAGATATTCAGAGGTGGCATTTTGATGCAGAATTTAGCAAAAGAAAAGGAAGCTTTAAAACTTTAGATATTGTGACTGACACTATGAGCCCTTTTCCTCTGATACTGTTCCTACAGGCCTAAAGGAGCAGTGAGGTTCAACTCCATGTTGAAGTAATTTGTGAGATAAAACAACACTTTGGGGCACTGAAGGCAGTTTTAAGTGTGGCTCACAGTGATTGGGTTGGTGGGCTTTCTTAGCAGTAATCTCAACCTGTATAACAGGTTTAAAACTGGAAGGGTGAATTTGCAGTGGTCTTACTGAGACTGAATTTGAGACTGAAGTCTCAGGTACCTATGGCCAAGTTCTGCTCCTCTGATGTTACTGCCAGGGCACAGATGCCTGCAGGAGACAGTAATGCAGCAGTTAAGAGATGGAGAGATTGGTGTTATTTGTGAGGGGATGAACAAAGGCAAGGAATGTTTTAACCCGGGAAAGGGGGTTATTGTCCCACTCTAAATTAATTTTGTACCTCTTTAAACCTGTACATCAGAAAGATAAAAGATGAGTGTGACAGTGGATCTGCAAAACCACCTTGTTCCAGGCAGTTCATTCTTCTCAGCTGGAATTCTTACCCATTGTGAGACCACACTGGCTGCAGGACCCTGTGCTCTGCTAGTTCAAATACATTGTGCCTGTGGCAGCTGGTGCTCTGAATGCTCAGTGATATTGGCTGGCCTGTTTTCAAACTCTTGCCTTTCTTCAAGTGGGGAAATTGAAGTCCCAAACATACCTGTGTGAAAGTTAAAATGCTTTAGGCTTTAAAAAAATCAACATACAAGTGTTTGGCTGTCACTCATTTATTGAACTGAGAAATCTGGTGGGGTTTGTGATGGTTTGTGTGTTTTTTTTTGGTTTTGTTTTTTTGTTTTGTTTTGTTTGTGGGCTTTTTTATTTTGTTTTTTTCTACAGTAGCAGTTGAGATCCCTTTCACAAACTTTTGTTGACCCTTGCCATCCTGTATATATGTTAAACCAACATATAACTTAAGGCTGTACTGTCGTCTCAGAATATGGCCTGCCTCATCCCTGCCATGTGTCCTTGCAGTGTTCTCTGTTGTAGAAAGAAATTACCAGAAACTACACAAAATCACTTGATTTCAAGCAGCAACTGTGAAGCTTTTCAGGAAGACCTTTAGTGTGGGAGAAGTGCTACAAGTTAAAGTAAAAAAAGGAAGAAAGAGGTAAAGAATGACTTTGTAGTGCAGTCTAATCTGAGTCGTTGAATGCAGTTCTGCAGACTGAGGTCCTAAGAATCAGTCACACTGTGGCCTTGTCCTTGCAGAAACGTGTTCAGTGGTAGGAGGATGGGGCCAGTGCCCACATCACAATCTTTTGGTACATCCAGGCAGATCTGAGAACTTTCCCTTAGAGACAAGGTTCTTAAACCAGAGCAAAGTGCAGCTGCCATTGCTGGAGTGCAGTCACCAGGCACACACCTGTCACACCCCAGTGCTCTGAGCAGCTCAGGTACAAATGGCAGCTGGGGAAAGAGACCCCAGTCATGACTGGTATGGGAACATGACAAACCATCACAAGTGCATTATCCCTTTGAGTTGTCCTGGTGCTAGTGAACTGTGAGGAGTGTCTGGCACAGATGATCTCACTGGCAGTGCAGTTAGCCAGCAGAATGTGTGTGGTGCTGACAGGATGGGGGAGGCTTGTGCTGTTTCATGGCTGAAGGATGTTCCTGTCAGCCTGATATCTTCCACAAGCACTAAACATATTCTCTCAAATTCTGTTTGGAGAAAAATGTGTGTTAGCTAGTCCTCACTTCCTCCTTTTTTAAGACAATCATTCTTACTGCTGCAGTCGCTTTCCAGGAGACCTTGACCTTCAAATTACTTCCTTGTGTCTGTTTCAGTAGGTGTAGCATTGCTTTTTCAATATGCACAAAAGCTTAGATTTTTAGTTTGTGCTGATGAAGCATAAACCAGGCATCAAGACGTGTTTAATTTAATGATTATTGCATGACTCAGCTACATACCAGAACCCTCCTGAGCATTAGGTGAGGAAAGTCTTCCTGGTTTATTTTTAGCTATATTGGTCTGATGAGCAGAGCTACAATAACATCCAATTCTGTAATTGTGTAGTCCTGGGCTGTCCCTGGGCTGATGCTGTTGCAGCACAGACCCCTCAGTGCTGCACTGGTAATTGTGGTGAGACTGCAGATTCCCCTATTCCTATACATCAGGACTGGATGAGTCCATGAACTAATGTTTCTACCCTAAAAATTCTCTGTGATCACGAGGATGAGGTGAAGAGGGAAAACATGTGGCTTGTTGCATTGCAGTAGCCAGGTGTGCTGCTGATGCAGGCTCCTGCAGGCAAGGGCACCTGCCAGCTCCCAGCTGGAAATAGGCTGAAGCATCTCTGGAAGCCTGGCCTGGAACAGCTCTGCTTTTCCCTCAGAAGTCCAGCCTGTTGGCCAGCAGTATTGGAACCAGTTTGGAGATGAGCCCTAATAAATGAAACATTACTACTGCCTGGAGTAAGGTGTTGTCTCCATCTTGCTCGTGGCAGACACTTAATTAAAACTTCTTCTAGTCTGAAACTTTTTCCATGGATTTACAGAAATGGTTTCATATTGGGGATTAGGTTTCTTTTCTTTTGTTCTTCTTACCTCTACATTTTTCCCCATAAGTTGCTAAAAACCACTGACTACTGGGCATTTATGAGTACTTAAGAAAACAAAGAAGTGGCCAAACTCAGGGTGAAGGAGGGCTCTGGTTTCATTTTCTCTCCTCTGGGGCATTTCTGAGGGACAGAGATACCTCGGGATTTTGGGCAGGAAAAGCAGGGCTGGGGCAGCTGCTGGCTCTCACTCTGCAGTTTCAGGGGACACTCTTCTTTGTCTTGGTCTTCGTCTTGTTCTTTGTCCTGTTCCTCTTCTTCCTTGTCTTTGTCTCCTTCTTCTTCATCATCTCTGTCGTTGTCTTCTTTGTCTTCATCTCCCATGGGGTGAGCCTCTGCTCGTGAGAGCAGCCACTGACCCAGGATCTCATTAACTCCTTCCTCTCTAGAAGAGGGTCCTGTCCCCATGTGCTCGTGTTCAGGGAACCCTGATCCCATCCCTGATCCCATCCCTGCCCTGATCCCATCCCTGCCCTGATCCCATCCCTGCCCCGATCCCGTCCCTGCCTTGATCCCATCCCTGCCCTGATCCCCCATCCCTGCCCTGATCCCCCATCCCTGCCCTGCTCGGGCTGGGCTGCCCCAGCCCCGCTGCTCCTCTGCCCTGCTCTGGGTCTCTCTGCTCTGGGTCTCTCTGCTCTGGGTCTCTCTGCTCTGGGTCTCTCTGCTCTGGGTCTCTCTGCTCTGGGTCTCTCTGCTCTGGGTCTCTCTCTGGGTTTGTTTTTCTCTCTGGGTTTGTTTCTGTCTCTGGGTTTCTCTCTCTGCTCTGCAGCCCCACAGCCCCTGCCCTGCCAGGACCCGCAGTTCAGGTCCTGTCCCGAGTTTCTGATCCATCTCCTGGCCCAGCCCGGGATTTCTGCTCATTCCTGCCCTTCCAGCTCGGTGCTGCTCAGGGTCCTGCAGGGCCCCGGGACCGACCCCAGGGCTGGGTGAGCCAAAGCCTCTCCTCCCTCCTGTCCCTGGGGCTCCACGGGCTCCCTGGGGCTCTTTGTTATTAATTCCATTGTCGTTGCTGTTTGCTTTGTTATACATACTATTCCTATCCTCATATCTTTGCCTGAGAGCCTCTTAATTTCAAAATTATACTAATTCAGAGAGAGGGGTTTTACATTCTCCAGTCGAAGGGAGGCTCCTGCCTTTCTTAGCAGACTCCTGTCTTTCAAACCGAGACACATCCATCCCTTGTTCTTTTCCATTGGGAAAGGCACTGGGAGTGTACCCATCAACACAATTGCTAAGAGCTTCTGCAATTACTTTTGCACTGTGGTCACACATCAGTTTGAATACATTCCTACTTTCTTATTTACATTCAAAGCTATATTGATTGAGGATGTTGCAGTAGCTGGAAGCATAATGAGGCTGTATTTGTCCATCAAGTGAGTTTATTTTCTGTGATTTGGCTGGAACTCTGCAGAGCTGATGTAAGTGTAGAGCTGTCATGAAACTAATAAAAGTAATTTTACTTAGTGTGGAAATGAGAATGGGCACGGAGACAAAGTTCAAAATGTCATCTTATGTCATACAGATTCATTAGTATTTCAAAATGTGTTTTTATAAAGCTGTCTGTGACAAGGAACCCTTTAAGATCTGTCTAATAGAGAGTGTATTCTAGGTAAGTTGCTAATTAATCTTGGTGCTTTGGCAGTCTCCCCAAAGGGATCAAACATATATAGACATAATTTTACAGAACTGAAGTAGGTCTATGCCAGAGCTGCCATCACCAGAAGAGTAAAATATGATCCTAAAGTCCTGCCAAAGAGGTCTTGGCTGGTTGACAGTTGTCTTTCTGAACAGTTTATGTCCTATGTAAATATCTAAGTTAAAAATTAATTACACTTGAATACAGCAAGAGCAGTAAAAGTGCTGCAAAGCCTCAGAAGCCAGCACCCCTCTGTGTGAGTGTTTGGGAGTATTTCACTTCATGCTGGGGGAGATGAATGATCCCCACGCTAATGCACTGTGCCCTCACAGATAGCTTCCAGCAGGTAGTAGAGGAAGAGCTTGTTATGGAACATTTTGCATAAGCTGTTACTAAAAATGAAGCAAAATAAACGTCCCCAGATAAGAACCAGCATCAGTTCAGCTCTACCTCCTCTGCATCAGGAATGAGCAGTGGGCAGGCAGCTGAGCAATAGGCCATGGGTGAAAGGTTCCCTTCCTTCAGAGCATCCTCTGTCCCTTGGCACAGGTCACACACCCTGTGCCTGTGTCCTCTCTAGAGGTGTCACTGGTGGACAGAGCAGAAGGTGAATTGTAACAGGCACTGAGATCCAAGGGGTGCAGTGCTGCAGAGGCTGTGGCCTGTCAAATCCATCCTTTTCATCTTCCTTGGTTCACTATGTGTCCTCTCCTCAATAAAAAAAAATTATTTGCAGCTGGAAAATCTACATCAAACTAACATGCTTTGGCTCCAGTCTGTGTCCTGTTCCTGTTTGTGTTTTGTGTAAGGTGATGGTCAAGGAGAGTTTGTGTTTTGCAAGGTGAAGCTGAACTCTGGGTGGGTTCTTGGGCAGTTTTGGATCTATTTCATCACAAGCCAGCAAAGCCCTGTGACACGAACTGGCTCTAGATATGAAAACTGTTCACTGGAGTTGAAGCAGTTGAATGCTTAAATGCTTTGCTTTGAGTGCCCTACATTTTTGTGTGCAGGTTTTTAGTTCCCAGACCTTTAGGATGGTTGTGCATGTGGATTATTGCATCCCATCTTTTCATTTTTAAGAGTGTTTCTTGCAGTGGGATTGTGCAGAAAAAACATTTTCCTTTGGTGAGCAGGAGGACATTGCCAGCATCTATAAATAGTCTCTGATGTTCTTTGGAAAGGTGTCTGATGCCACAGCAAAACGTGTCTGCCTGAGGAACTGCTTTCTAAGCTGTGCTTCTCTCTTACTTGTGTTAGATGGTTGAAAATTTAAAAAGGTCTGTTTAAATTGTTCAGGTCCTCCTTCGGGACCGCATTTAAAGCTGAGTGCCTGAAATCCCATGGCATGAGTTTTCACTTGTATTTGCACTGAGAACTTGGTGTGCTCGTGGTGTATTTCAGTTTAATGGGGACCCTTCTCACTGAACCTGCAGGGTCTCTTGGCAGCATCATGCATGTTGTGAGCTGTTTGTGTTTGCTTATTTTTCCTTCATACAGGTTTTTTTTTTTTTTACTTCTTTGTGCCTTCTAATGGTCTCTCTGTCTTTTGCCAGAAGTGTCTAGCAGACAGTTGCCTGCATTGCCCACAAACAAATCCATAGTGGTACCAGGCATTAATTGACTGGCACACAGACACTGCCCTGTTATCTTTATATCCCACCATACTCAGTGTAGCACAAGCAGAACATGAAAAAGCTTCTGTTTGCATCTTTATTGTGATTCTGGAGATCTAGGCTGTATTTATTCTGCTCATCCTGTTCGGCTGATTGTGTTGATGATCATGAAGCAAATCCTCAGTAATGGAGGAAACATTCTAGTCTGTTGCTGGGAAGAAGTAAGAAAATTAAAAGGCCACATAAACTTTAATTCTTGCTATAGACACAGCTGCTGGTAAGAGCTGTCCAGGGAGGGAAATGCTCCAGAGCAGTAACAGCCCTGTGTGTAGGATGGACTTGCTGAGTTAGATTTAAACCATATTGCAGTGATTTTCCAACTCTGAGTAATTTCCTAGCCTACTAAATTAAACCTGCCATCTGACACATGGAGACTTGATAGTTTTTAAAAAGAGATTGAACCATCCAAGTGTGTTGTGCTCAGCCTCCCAAACACAGCCCCTCCAACAGTTTGAGGAATAGGTGTTTGTGTAGAGCAAATGAGAAAAGTTTGCTCAGAGACAAGGTCATTGCCACGTATTTAATAATGGCATAACAAACACAGGAGAGGAGGAAGTGGCTGTGGTGTGATAAAATTAGTGACTCTCAGTCATATGGACTCAAGATATATTAATGTTGCAAAATATGAAAAATATCAGGATAGAATCCTGTTGGAGTTCTGGGGAATGATTTATGTTCTCTTTACAGTGAGCTACGGGATCTTGGTGTGGGAGTACAAGGAGGTGTGTTGGAAGGGTGTTTTGTTGGCAAGCAAAAAAAGATGAGGGTTTGTACAGCACAAAATGAAATGCCAATCTGGGCTCTGCTCAGTGACAAGGATGTCCCCAAGTGTCTGTGTATGGAGTGGCAGGTCCATTTTTATTGTACTATGGGGGTGTGGGAGTAGTGGGGTTTGGCTGCTTTCCCTTGACACATATTAAAATGCCACTCTGCAGAAGCTGAAGCACAAGAAAGGAGTTCAGGTAGCTCTGCAGGATTTCTCAGCAGCCTCCACACAGATCAGGGTTTCCAGCCCTGTCCCCCTTCCCAAGGGCCCTCTGTCCTGTCATGGTGTCTCTCTCAGTGAATTCTGCAAAATGAAAAGAGGCCTGCTGGTGAGCATCCAGAACAATGAATCTTCAAAGTTCAACCCAGTACAATTTCCAACTTTTTTTTTTTCTTTGCAATGCTTTTTATTTCAATATTCTGAGCTAACAATTTTACTGACATGCGAGTACCTTTTTATTTTTATAGTGCATGAAAGCTGAACTTCAGTGGTTGCTGTATTGGAATTCTAATTTCTCATTATCTGCTGATAAATATTCTCAAAATATGAAAACCTTTGTTTTTGCAACATCAAGCTTGGTATCAGGGGCAGCAGCTAAAAGCACACAGTGCCTAGGCAACATGGGCTTTTTTTAAACATGTGCTGCTCTTAAATCTCCTAAATTATTAAATTAGACTTCAGCAAAGTCTCCTTAAATAGGCTGCATTATGCTGTAGCTGCCTCCTGAATTGCCTCAAGAAACTCCTGTTGCAGCTCTGTTCTGAACTGAGGGCTTTGTTGTGCAGGGGAGACAACTGGCTTGGAAAGTCTTGGGAGGAGCAGTGAGGGTGAGGCAGCTTGGGGACAGTTTTGGGCTCGGTCCTGCCAATGAGTGTAAATAATTGAGGTGTCAGTGGAGCCTTTCAGTGTTCAACACTACAATATGTAAATAATAAATAAAGTTAAATAGAAATTGACAAAATTAAAACTTTGAGGATGGGTTGGTTTGGGTTTTTTTTTTCAAGAGGAAAGCCAGAGTTGAGAAAAAGGAGAGTGTCCCAGATGATTTCCTGAGAGGTTTCTTGGTCATGTTTCTTTGAGCCTCAGATAATGGGATGTCCTGCAAGTGTCTTTGCTTTGATTTCTTGACAAAAGAACATTTCTTGCTTTGATGTTCAGAGTGAGAAGCTTGTAAAAGCAAAGTAGAAATGCTCCAGAATAAACAGGGTCGTATTAAGAAACCAAATTGTTTCAGATTATTTTAAAAAATTGTGACTGTATCATTAACTGGGGAGAGAAGAAGGAAAATGGGCGTATCTTCTGATTATTATTTTCAATGTGGGAAAGGGAGGCCTGGTTGCATTGCACAGAATCCATTCCTGTTCTTTTCTCCTCTGGTCTCAGTATGTCCCATGGTACCAATACTCCCCACCAGTGTTTCACTCCTGTAACTGGGCATTACAGGAAGAGCAAAAAGCCATCAGAGCTCATGGGTGCTAATCTTTGTTCTGCTGCTGATTTATCTTGGGTCCTCATGGCTCACTTAATTATGGCATCTTTTCATTTTCTAAGAATTTAGGCTAATGATATATTGACTTTTTTTTTTTTTTGAGCAAAATGTTAAGACTGATTGGCCTTTCTGATATGGTAAGTGGTTACCCCGGGGAGAAATGAATGTGTGTTGACCAAAGCAGCAGTCAGTGTGGATGCAGCAGTCAATATGGATTGCTGTGTCCCAAGGGTCTGCTTAGGAAAGGAAAGCACAAGGTTTTCCCCAGCCCTGCATGCTCACCATTGAAATATGCCAATGAAATATTCAGAGCTGGTATCTAATACCATCAGCCAGGCCTGGCCCAGGGGTCCTGTGTATTATTTTATATGTTCATTGCTTTGATTGGACAAATGTCCTGCAGACATTTATCTGAGGCAGAAAACCTGCCAGTGCACCCTAGTGTTTAACATGCAAGTGTCCTCTGAAAAACTGCACTGTCAGATCTCTGAGTGCATTGACTCTTCTTTACTCTCTTTAAAATACAACAACTTCTTACTTGTATCACTGTGTCTTGTTAGACTGTGGTGACCATAGGAGGAAGCTATAATTTTTCTTTTAATTATTTTTTGCCTCTCCCAGCTGCCAACAGAACAGTGCTGAAGGAAGCAGCTGTACCTGTGCACACTTGTGTTGGGCACAGATGTCCTGCTGCAGTGAGCAGAGTCTCCCAGATGGGCCCCTCTGGTTAGTCAAGTGCAAGTTGAGGCTTTTCCTCTGGCAAGAACATCCTCCAGAGCCCTGTTTGTAAGAGAACCAAGCATTGAAAAAGTCCATTCCTTGGCAGCAGTGAAGAGAATGTGATTTGCAGAGTCCCTGGTTAAACAAAGTAATGATGGTTTGGGGCATGAAGAAACCCGTGTGTGGGTGAATGCTGCATGTATGGTCTGCAGGCTGTATATATAACCTGGCAGGACTGCTAGTCCTGGGGTTTCTGCTGTCTCAAGTACATTTAAAACTCATCTGTTGTGACTGTGTCAGTGAAATCAATGAGTATCTTTACCTGTAGGGTCTGGACTGACACAGCTCTTGCAGGTGCAGCTGCATTATATAAAGGTGGTTTGTGTGGGGTGTAGCTCAATCCACATTTTCTGCCAGATTGAGCAGCAGTGGTTGAAGTGCTTATTGTGTTTCAGGTTGTGGAGGAGGAGGATGTGCCACTGTAACTGATGGGATAAACTTTGTGTTGTCTGGCAAGTCCTTAGTCACAGCAGAATGAAGTGAGCAGCTCTGATCAATCACCTGCTGCTCTGCAGAGCCCTGGGAACAGGAGTGGAATCATAACTTCATGGGAGTGGTTGCTGAACTTCTCCTTGCTGCTGCCTAGAGCAGGACATCTGAGCCATGGGTGAAGAGCTTTATGAAGGATAATAAGAATAGAGAGGAGAGGGGAGTTAGCAGGGGGAGTAGGAAGATGGAGATTCCTTTGCAGCCAGTTTTGCCTCTCCTTCCAGGGAGCTTTGTTCTTTTTCAGAATAAAGGTAGCAAAACCTGAAACCCAAAAGTAGAGTATCCAAAGTAGGAACCAAGGTCTGATCTAGCTCCACATCTTTTGGTTTTCCTCTACTTGGAGGCACTTTTGCCTGCCTGAGTCTTGGTCTTGCGCCTTTCTCATGGAGATGAGTGATCCAGTTCACCTGCTCCTTTAGCAGATGATGAGCAGGTGATTGCTTTTCCATTTTTTCCATGTTGAGGTAGTGACTGGGAAGTTGACCTGCACTGGGAGTTACTGTATGGATGTATATTCAAACAGTCCCAGGAGGACACACAACCCCTTTTGTTTACCAATTGCTGTTCTGCATGTTTAAACCAGCCAGAGAGAGGGAGAGGTTTAGGAATAAAAGTGAAACCCACAGGGTTCATTGTGCTCAAGAAGGCCTAAACAGATCATCTGGATGATGATGATGATCAAATGAGCAAAACATGTCTTGTATGGCAATTATTATCAATGTGCTAATTATATGTAAGCTGTTGTGAGTAGTTCAAAGGTTCCTGCCAGATCTGTGGAAATTTGCATTTTTACTGGGAAGGAAGAGCAGGTAAAGATGCCTGAAGCTGGGCTGCAATGCAGCTTGGCTTGTTCTGAAGAAGATTTCAAGATGACACAGGATGTTTGGTAGGAGTACACTGAAATTGCCTTTCTTGTCCAAGGTTGTAAAATGTGATTTAGATGTCACTTAAATGCTTTACATGTTGTAATTAACCAGCCTTGCAAAATTTTTCTCATCCATTTGTCGCAGGAACTTAATTTAAGCTGTAAAACATCATTTGTTTTAATCACTTTTTAGCACAGAGAATTTTATTCCTGAGCTCGTAAATCTCCTTTTTTTTTTTTTTTTTTTTTTTTTGGCAAGGCCAGACTGAGGGTGGAAGCTGCTTTCTGGCCCAGAGCATGTTTGGAGCACTGTGGAGTGTGGGAGCAGGGCATGGTGGAGGATGGCTGGGGGTTTCTGCTGAGTTTTTACTTCTGCATTCTTCTATGATCTCTGTTTCTGGAGGCAGAAGGACAGACCTGGAAACTGTCATGTGACAGTGACAGCTTCTGTGCTGGCCAAGCTGTGTCCTGTTTGTGTTCCTCTGACCTTAGAGAGCAACATCACACCTTGTCAGGTGTGGGAATGCATTGCAAAAGCCATTTTATCAGCAGGGATTCCTGAATTTGGCTCCAAAGCCAGGTGATCGTACAGGAGATGTTTTCATGGTCTTTGTGGGGAGTGTGGGCTCTCTCTGACTGTGCTTTCAGGCACCAGGAGTCTGTCTGGTGACTGACAATGTCCTTGTGCCAGGCAGGACAGAGGAGCCAGCCAGGAACAGGGTGCAGGGAAGGCTCTTCTGGGGTCCCTTAATCAGAGGGGTAACAGGGTAGATTTGGGGTAAAAGTTGATGTGTAATTTTTAAACCAGGAAATGACTGTGTTGTTGCTCAGATGTCCTTGCATGGGCAGTTCTGCACAGCTGAACATTCCAGCCACATTCTCCTAACAACCCACTTACCCCAGAAGGTGTGAGCACTTTCCACACTGAAACCTTTTAGGCAGCTACGGAATGAGCCTTGGCTCTACTATTTGTGTATGCCTTGTTTCAGTGGTGGTGAGGAGGGAAAATTAGCTTTTGTTATCAAAAATAATTTTCTTAAGCCACAGCCAGGGCTTTGCCTTATCCTCCCTCCCTGCTGGATTTGAAATATGTGTGAATCATGTCTGTGTGCACATGCTGTGTGTGAGATACTGCAGTTCCATCTTGGGGATTGAGGAAAAGTGATTTGGCAAACGTTTCTTAAGCACCTCTAGCTTTCACTTTTTATATCTAAAGCATTCAAATAAGTTTTGTGTGTTATAAGTAAATAATTGGTGTTGGATGCTTGTTCAGTGAGGAACATCCTGACATGTTAAGGATCTTGAAGCATAATTTCTTGTTTGTCCTTAAATTTGGAAAGAATCTCCTGTTCTGTCCCTCTTCTTGTCTTCCCACAATGGTGAGGCTCCAAGAGCTGGAGCCAGAGAAGAGAAGAGAAGAGAAGAGAAGAGAAGAGAAGAGAAGAGAAGAGAAGAGAAGAGAAGAGAAGAGAAGAGAAGAGAAGAGAAGAGAAGAGAAGAGAAGAGAGAAGAGAAAAGAGAAGAGAAAAGAGAAGAAAAGAGAAGAGAGAAGAGAAGAGAAAAGAGAAGAGAAAAGAGAAGAGAAGAGAAAAGAGAAGAAAAGAGAAGAGAAAAGAGAAGAAAAGAGAAGAGAGAAGAGAAGAGAAAAGAGAAGAGAAAAGAGAAGAGAGAAGAGAAGAGAAGAGAAGAGAAGAGAAGAGAAGAGAAGAGAAGAGAAGAGAAGAGAAGAGAAGAGAAGAGAAGAGAAGAGAGGAGAAAGCTCCAGGGACACCTCAGAACCCCTTCCAGTGCCTAAAGTGGCTCCAGGAGAGCTGGAGAGGGACCAGGGACAAGGGATGGAATGGCAGGACAAGGGGGATTAGCTTCCCAGAGGGCAGGGATGATAGGTGGGATACTGCTAAGGAATTCTTCCCTGTGAGGGTGATGAGGCCCTGGCACAGGTTGCCCAGAGAAGCTGGCAGCACTTTTCTAGAAGTGCTCAAGGTGAGGTTGGACAGGACTTGGAGCAGCCTGGGATAGTGGAAGCCCATGGCAGGGGTGGAACAGGATGGGCTTTAAGGTGTCCCATCCAAGGCAAACCATGCCATGACTGTATGGTATGCACAGCATACATGGCATATACACCATTGCTCTGAGCAGCCTGCTGGGAATTTGCTGTGTGGGACAGATTTCATTGTTGTGGGTCTTACTGTCCCATCCCTCTCATAATTTGTCCTTTTGAAAAACCTTCAAGGCAGAGTTTCCAACTTGGACCCAGCTGCTGAACCCATATGAAACAGACTTTGCAGCTCATGGGCTCAGAAATACTCAAAGGGATCAATCAAACATGGTTGAGAATTAAGAAACCCTGTAAGTCAAGACTGCTCTGTTGGAGCCTTTGTCTCCATCCCACATCCAGTGTGAATGTAAAATTAAAATAGTTTGACTGTATGAACAGAAATGGGGATAGATTGGTACTTGCTTCATGGCTTTGGATGCTCTTTATTTTCTTTTAAAAAAGCTTTAAGAGTAATTGGAAGAGGCTTTTGCTGTGGTGCTCTGGATCTGCTCTGGAGCAATAAATGACAGGTTGTTCTCCTGTAACCAATACTGCTCTGAGATGGAGCTTTTGGATTTTGGAGTAGGTTGGTTGATTTATTTTAAACATGTAATAAATTACAGATAGGTGAGGAATTTCTTTCATAGTTTAATTATTTATTAAAATTCAAAGAAAACTTATTTAGAATTTCCCATATTCTTGGCCTCTATTCTTTACCCAGCTTTCCTGGTAGCATTTGTCACAAATGCAGCATGTGATTCATGAGATTGCAGTCTCAAAGGGCTTGGGAGGAGAGAATTTCTAGAAGTGCAATTATTTTTTTGCCATATCCCTGTTGCTGTAGAATAGTCTTAATGCTGAGGATTACACACTGAGAGCTGCTGTTCTATGCTGTGTGCTGGCACTGAGTCAGATGTGCTGCCAGGGCAGGCTCTGTGCCAGAAGGGAGACATCAGTGCTCTGAAATACCAGTGGCCTCTGTGGTGTGATACCACCTGTATATTTTTGTCTCCTGGACTTCCAAGAGCAGTAGAATGTTGATGCTACTAAAACTCCTGATGCTTCTTCACTTCTAAAAATGTATTTGAGTTGCACAAACCTGTAATTTTCCAGGTAAAATGTTTTCTTTATATATGTATGTAAAACATAAAGGGAATAAGATGAGGAAAATCCATCTTCATGTCTTTGGTTAGCATTTAAACTCTTCTGCATCTCTTACAGAATGTAAGGAGGTGTGATTTAATGAGTTTCTGTCCTGCCATATGCTTGAGGCAGGCCATGCAAACTTGCTGCCTCTTTCCTGGAAGCTAGAAATGGCAATTTGGAAGGGTTACTCAGCTGAAGCCTGCAAACTGCTTTGGGATCACCCAGCAGAAGAGCTGTGAGGAAACTCAGAGTTGGGGTTTGGTGTGTCACAGTGCATCTTAAGCTTCCTGCTCCTCTGATGGTGGCAGTGGTGGCTGCTGATTTCAGTGGCTTTTCTCTCAGGAGTGTGCCTGGGTGGCAGTTTCTTTCATTGTTTGCAAAGCCACCTCCAGCCAGTGTCCTAAACCACCCGAGACCGAAAAATATTTATTTTTGCATCACAAACAAGTGTCCTTCTATTAACAAAGTGCTTTTCTTTAGAAAAACAATTCTGAATTTAGGTCATGCCTTCATCTCTTCAGGACTGCAAACATAATCTCTACAGTATTGCAAAGGCTTGTTTGTTTTGTTCTTTTTCTCTTTCACAACTGCACTGATTGAAAACATCTTGATCTGTTCCCTTCCATCCAGCTCACCTGGCTGGAGGCTGGGGAAAGCAACTTCTGACCCACTTGTGCTGGATACCTGCTTTCCCTAGGAAAACAGAGGCTGCACTGGTAGGGCTTTAATCCATTCCCATCTTTGATGGTTAGGCCAGATGTCTTGTCCTTCATGTGCAGGATGGAGCTGGGTTGTAGCAAACTGCACTCACACTCCTTTTCAGTATCTGACTGAGGTGGGTGAGCACACCTGGGAATTACCAGCACGTCCTGGTTACTGCAGGGAGCACATGGACTGCTTCAGGAAGAAATCACAACCATTTGCATGGAATGGTATTTTGTGTAATTGTTGTAGATAAGAGAATAAAGCCACAGAAAATCTTAGGGTCAGCACTGCCCTTAGTTATTGTTTGTTCTCTGCTCCTACATGGACTGATAATGAGCTTTTCTGCCTTATTTAGTTTTATGCTTGATAGATACATGTGGGAGTCTGTATGTGTATCTACTGTGCCTGCATAAATAGACTTCCCTTGTATTTTTTTTTTTTACTATTTTACTGCTTTTACTATTTTATGGTCTTTTTAAAAACTGATATTAAGGAGAAAATGTTTTGATTAGGCAACTGGGTGGCTTCTAGTGCACAAGATACACTGCAGCACACAGCTCCCTGTAGAAAAAGCTCTAATCTTGCTGTCAACTGCCTGCAATTACCCTCACACATTCTCATTTCAGAGTTTGTGCATATTGGGGGGATGACAAGCCTCTTTTCTGAGCTGGACTGGAGTTTGGTAGCTAGGACTCGAGTTTTCTGCTATTTTTGTCCATTTATGAAGTGTTGATAATAGTTGGCTCTCTCATAGAGCTGTCAGGAGCACAGCAGGCTTGATTTGGCACTGAAAAAATGCAGAGACTCTTCTATGATATTCTTGGGGACAGTATTGTTCTGCCAGCCTCCAAAATTGCCAAATGCTTGTCAGATATTCCAAAATATCAGTGATGCTGGGGAGGGCAGGGGGGAGAGAGACAGCTGGGTTGTCAAGTGGTTGAGCTCCAGGTCAGTGCTGGATTTTGTGGAAGTACCAAAACTTCTGTCACACAGAAGAAATTGCTGCTGGTGTGTGATTTGATGGAAAAACATGCAGCTGGTCATGTGAAAAAGACACATCGTGAGTGTATTAAGGGTAAATGATGAGCTGGGAGAAATGGCAAGGGCTGAAAGTATTGATGAAAAGATTTGAACTAGCTGGGGTGGCTTGGCTCCTCCTATGGTGCTCTGTGTGTGGGTTTGTATTTCAAGGCTTGATGAAACCTCTGCCTCACAGAACTGAACACAGGTAAATTTTGTGACTATTCTTCCTTTCTGAAAAGGTCTTTTTAGATTACTAGTGTTGCTGCTACCGTTTGGTGGTGCTCCAGTGACGTGTTTCCAGAGGTGGCTGGGGATGGGAAGATCCTCATTCCAGGAAATGGCTTCAAAAATCCTCTGAGCAGTCTCATTTTCTTTTTTAGGCTATTTTCATTAAAAACACTGAGTGTTTGCAGTCCCAGAAAGTGGGATGTTTGAGATGGGCAAGAGGTGGCTTGTGGTATCTCTGACTATTCCCCTGAAGCAGGGGTGGGGTGCTGGACCTTCACTCCCATGTTCAGGGATGTCACACCTCTAACATGTCTGCTTTCAGCTGCTTTGTGTCCGTGGATTTGAGAAGATAAAACAAGGAAGATGAAATGTAACAGCAGAGTTTTTTCTCAGGAAATGGCTCCTGAGGATCTGACTGACTTTGGGTCTCTCCTTGCTAAGCAGAGCACTCATACTCTTAGCCCCCCTTATATTAGGTGATAAAGCAAAGCTTCTTTTGCCTGGTGAAGCTCCTGAAAGTGATTGCTCTTTGAGTGTTCAAATCCCTTTTTTTGCAAAAAAAAATAGTCAGGGACTATTCTATGGAGAGCTGTTCCATACCCACCCAGCCAGTGGTTTGATGTTCCTCAGCCCTGACAGATGAATTGTGGCTGAAAAGCCATTGTCCAGGACTTTCCAAGGCTTTCCAAGGGGATGTGGCAGCTTTGTGCTTCTGGTTGCTAGTTTGTTTTCTCTGGGTACATTTGCCTGTTAAGCAATCTTCTGATGACATTCAGGATCCTTCTTCACGTTCTTATGGATGCTGGGAGTGATGTGTGATGGTTGCATCACCTTCTAAAGAAAACTTGGTGCCCCTCGTGGTTTGGTTTGGGTTTGCTGAGGTGGGATTGATCAGCAGAAGGATTGAGAAGTGTTGTTTCTTATTGGGTTTACCCTTGGAGCAGGATTGAAGAACTTGATTTTAGTTTTGGTTCTGCCCCTGATGTTTTTGGCTGGGTCCACTGATGTCAGTCCCTCTCCCTGTGGTTTGGCTTTTGCTGTTGAACAGTTTGCTGTGAAAGAATGGGCCATACAAGGGCTGTGTGTTAATACCAGCCCTAGGAGCAGAGAAGTCATTGACTCTGGGATGAATATGATAACCTTAAACTACAGCCTAGCATGGTACTGATCACCCTGGAGTTATTAGTATCATGTTTACTCTCTGACTGAGATGTTCTTAAGCCAAATTTTATTTCAACTAACAAGTAGATGTTTTATTTTTTGTTGTTTCAAATGAGAAAAGTTGTTTGTGCTTAATACTGAATTATCATTGGTTTGAAAAACAATCAGGAAAATGAGTAATGTTGAGTAGAGCAATAGCAGTGTTTTAATTATCTGAAACTCAAAACATATTTTCACTTTACTGGAATCTAATGCACAGGCTGGAGGCGTGAAAGCTCTGAGTGTGACAGAATTACTAAAGAATGTAGCACCAGCCAGGATCCTCAGATGATTGGGTGTTCTGACTTCTTCATTTATGTCACACACAGGGAATGCTCAGTGGTTTGGATTTTTTTTTCTTTCTTTCAAAATACTTTTGAAGCTTAGTGCCTAATGAGGAGTAGGTCCCATTCAGGGACTGTTCTCAGTGCACTGTAGAGTCTCAGGTCTCCAGAGCTGCCATTCCATTGGACAGCTTTGATTCCCTTCCAGTTCTTTTCCTCACTGACTTGCAGTGCTCACCCACTGCTGACTGGAGCAGTTCCTGAGCAGTCCCTTGTCACTGGTGCCTCTGGAGTTAACCTGAGAGACCCCAGCCTACCTTAACACGACCCTTCTCTGCTTCACACCCACTTGCAGTGTAAATGTGTTTGTAATTGTCAGAGAAGAGCTGGTGCCTGGAGGTTTGTGACCCTGCCTGGGCCTTTCAGAATGAATTGCAGTCTTTGAGGGTCACGTTCTCTTTGTAATTGCACTGAAGTGACTTTCCACTACATTTAGTAGACACATGCAGACATGCCATAATTTGTTCTGTAAGACACAGCCTCCCCATAATTACAAGGAATATGTAAACCTGCCTGCCTTGAAGGTGGTGTTTGGGTGTTCTCTCTCATTGAATGAACATAAATCTTCTGGCATGGTCTCATTGGTTCCCTGCTGCATTTTCACCTTCCAGTAAAGAGCAGAATTTCTGTGTGTAACGAAAGCTCTTTCTATTTGGATAATTGTCTTCACTGGCTGTACTGGTCCAAACTGGAAATAAGTTGCAAGGTTGTGTGACATTATCTGTTGTGAAACAGATACAAGTGCTGATACTCTGCAGGGAGCAGCCTGTGTCCAGTATCCTGAGTGTCCCAGGAGCCTGGAATGTGTTGTGTAGGAAGCACAGACCTCCTTGAGCCTGTGACCTGTTCTGTTTGACTGCCTTCCACTCTGCCTGGTTGTAGTGCTCTCAGGAGTGCCAGGGATTTCTTCTCTTTGCTCACTTTGAATTATTCAGTAAATAGCTCCCTAGAAATGACCCAAGAGAAGTTTTTAGCCTCCTGCTCCAAGTGTTTCAGGTTGCTTCTGTTTGAGCCAAGGGGTCCCTGGAAGCCAGGTAGGCTATCACCAGGTTGCTTTTATCCTTGAGGTCTCAGACTTTTAATCTCAATGATGTCTTTCATAAGGAGCTTTACAAATTTGCTCATTTGTTTTCTGTGATATGTGGTTAAAGAACAGCAGCCATTGCTTTCTTTGGATGAGATTAGCTCTTGTAAATCCTTCTGATTTTTGGTATTTGTAACTGCATTCAATTTTGGTCTGTGTGATGGCAGCTAAAGGCAACATTTTTTTCTTTATGTGAGTAGAATTTTCTCACTAACTCCATGCTACTACAAAAAATTCCCCCTTAAATCCTCTAAGCTATTTGTACTAATCCTCATTACTGTATTTTGTGCATTTCTCTATGTTGCCTTTGACTAATGCTGCATTTTTCTCTTGTACCTAAGAAAGCTTTAACATAGGAATTCTGGAACAGGAAAGGATATATAAGAAGATTGCAGATTACTGTTGGTTTTCTAGTGGCCATTCTTTTCATTGCTGTGTTAATGTAGAGGCTTAATGAGCAAGTTTGACTCCAGGGCAAGGCTGAGTGCTGCTCTGAACAGCAGTTCCCATCTAGTATTCCTTAGAAATGAAGAATTTACTATCCTGCCAGCTTTTTCTTTTAATTATTTGTGCCTATTGCATTGGTCAGGGTACAGTAAAGGGTGCTGCCTGAATTATGCTGCTGAGGAGACCCACAGTGATGCCCTTGGAGCAGTTGCTGAAGCATGTTTTGGATATTCATGCCCAAATCCAGAACTGTAATGATCCCTCCACTCCTCTCTGACCTTCTCTTTTATATATGTGCATTCAGCCAAAACCCACCACCCTGTCTCCTGAGGGGTGACTCTATAACGACCTGGAGAATGTTTTCAAACAGAGCCCTTTGCTGAAGGAGGGCAGGTTTAGGTTGGCTGTTAGGAAGAAATTCTTCCCTGTGAGGGTGGTGTGGCCCTGGCACAGGCTGCACAGGTAAGATGTGGCTGCCCCATCCCTGGAAGTGTCCAAGGCCAGGTCGGATGGAGCTTGGAGCAACCTGGGATAGTGGAGGGTGTCCCTGTCCCTGTACTGGTCCCTGGCAGGGAATTGCAATGAGATGATCTTTAGGGTCCTTTCCAAGCCAAGTCAGTGTGTGATGCACTTGTTTGATGAGGATGTGCAGCCTTTGTGAGCTGCCCTCCCCTAGCTGCTGTGTGGAGCTGGTTACTTTAGCAGGGGATTTACGTGGCTAACACCTTCCCTGGAGAGTTTCATGTTCTTCTCTCCCCTTTCTCTTTCAGGCCATGGCCTGTTTGCTTCTCCACAGAGTTCTGCTCCTTCATGAACTGAAGTTCTTCTTTACAGAGGAGGAATGGGAGGAACTGATCACCAGAAGCATCAGCCAAGTGGCAGAGGTAACAAACTGCAACATGTTTGAAGTACAGGTGACACCTAATGGGTGCTGCTTTCATTTGTTTGGTGCTTGATCTCAGAGCTGCAGTCTGGGACTGTGCTCAGCTTAAGTGCCTGATGGCACCAGCTCTGAGAAGAATTCTTGTAACACCACTGTGATGTCCCTGGTGCAGCTCAGTGAGGCTGATCCAAGAGACAGAGCTTGAATTTTAGGGAATATATTTATATAGATCAATTTAAGCTTTTTTTAAAAAAAATGGAAAAAGAATGGAATGGTATTGTGAACAATAATTTCAGGACATGTCATGCAAGTTCTGTATTGGAATGAACTTCAGGGCCACAAAAGTAGAGCTGAGGTTCACTGGACTTTTGACTCCTGGTGCATTGCAGGCCTTCTGGACCAGACTCCCTTGCTAATATTGTTCATCAGGGAAACCCTAAAATACATTAGAAAAAGTGGCAGAAATTGCAGGGCTCCTGAGTCAGTGACAAGTGCAAATTGTACCTGAGGACAGTGTTTGGGTGCAGCTGTGACGTGGGAGATGATCTGTGGGACAGGAGGCTGAAGAAGCAAATGCCATTCACTTTTATTCTCGTGGATTGTTGTGGGGGGAACCAAGCAGCCAAATGAATGTTGTGATGTGGTGACTGAACTTGATGACATGGGAGATTCCAGTCTTGGAGTTTCTACGTAATTGTAATAATGAGCTCTTTCTAAGAGTAGCTTTCATTACTTACTCAGATGCTGGCTACTTGGTAATTTAGGCTATTCTATAATTTGCTGTATTGAAACAGAACAATTAGATCTGTTTCTTTCTGTCAAGGAGGAACAAAATCTAAGCAAGTTTAAAACAGGGAATTTAAAGATGTTGTTTAGCATTATGGATCCTCAGTTTCATTAAATACTTTTTATTTAAAGATTATATCAGGAATCCAATGGGTGGAGTTAGGTATGATTTTGTTTCTCAGCTACATAAAACATGTCACTCCTCCCAACCTGGTCATTTCCATGTTTCTCTCCAGCAGCTGAACACATGCAGGACTCAGTGATTCACTGGGAAACCACAAACATTTACAATGCCTTTATGTTGTTCTTGTCAGGGAGAGTTTAGCAACTTGCAACCCATCCAAGATTATAATGAGCTTTGCTATTAAAGTTTCCTCAGTGCCTCTCATTTCTGTGGTCATGTATGTTTAAAGAAAAATTCCTGAGAAATACTGTCAGTTTGTTTGGGTCGTCCAAGGTTTACCCTGTGGGCAGGAGGCCTCCCATACTGTTAAGTGGCAGTGGCATATAGCTGCTGGTTCTCTTTTTGGCCTGAAAAAGTCCTGAGATAACACTTTTGCAGACTACTGGTGGGGTTCATACATGTGGGAGTTTTATCTCACTTCCTCCTGCTTCCCCCAGGTACTTAACCCAGCTAGTGTGGCTCTGTGGGGCTGGGGCAGCTGCACATTAAATATTGCTCGAGTGAGAAGGGGTCAAGGACTTTATGTTCCACCTAACGGTTTTGATTCACAGCCAAAGGCTGGCACTTGTGCTGAAAAACTTTCTAAAGCTGCAAAAGGAATTCTGTGTCTTTTTGGTGGGGCAGAAATGCTCACTTCTCTGGGTAGGAGCTGTAAATACCTGTAGTGGTTCTATGGTGTAGTAAAAGTATATTCACATTGTCACTGATCTCTTTTAAAGATGGTAAAAAACCTCTCGAGGTAGAAGTCAGAGGCTGAGAACTGAGCAAATTTCGAATCTGTAGAAAGTATGTATTTGTCAGAGAGACTATTCCACCACTCAGGTAACTTGCTGAACAGTTTACTAGCCCTGAATCTCCAGGGCTAAGTTGTGTGCTTGGCTGACAGAGAAGCTGGCAGCTTCTGACAGGCTGGGTAGAAGTTCCAGGCCTGATGTTGAAGTTATGGGATGAGCTTGTTTGGGAAGAGCTTGAACTAAATAACAGCCCCTTGTGTTGGTGCTGTCCTCACAAGCTCCTGTTTAGCTGGAGACTGGGAGGATGTTTGCAGAACTCTGAGCTTCTCCTGCAGCTCAGTCTCATCCCTTTCATTCTGAGACTTGTTTCTATGGGCCATGCTAGGTCAGCTGTGATTTTAGAGGTATGTGAGTAGATGCTGGCAGATGTGGGTGCTTACCTATGAGAACCTGGACTAAAAGCTGTGGGATGCTGTGGAAAATGATGATATTCATTGCCCTGCCTCTGCTTAAAATATCTATATTTGTCATTGGCCATTGCTGCCACTGTCCCTCACAAATAGCTGTTTTAAGTTGAAAAAGTGATAATCGAGAATTTTGTACCTTTCTTTGACCCAGGGAGAGGTTTGCAGCTCTTTAACTGATGTGCTCTTGTGATTCCAGCAGTGCTGTTGCTCCCAAGGAGACTGTCACCTGAAGGCTTTGTCACACTCTGTGTCCTGGGTCACACTGCAGCTGTAGCTCCCCAGGTGCAGGATTACCCTGGCAGGGTTAAGGCTGTCAGAGAGGACAAGATATTATCTCCTGGTGTCCACCTGCTTATCCTGTCTTGCCTCAGGGATCTGCATAGCAGCTGAGATCCCTTGGTGAGGAGCACCCTCACCAGGGACATCTGGGATGGGTTAGGCTGTGATATGAGCTGGAATTGGGGAAGAAGAAATGTGAGACAAGTGCAGTCTTGGATATCACTGAATTATGCAGGCAAAGCTAAGAGGCAGATGAGGGACAATCAACGGCCAGGAACATTAAGTGAAGAGACAGATTCCTGAAATAGCAGCTCTAGCTGCTGCAAGGCAATGGCTCTTGTGCTTATATAAGCTAACTTGACCTTATTTGTTCCCAATTTGTTAAGCATGCTTATAAAACATACATCGTGGCCATGAGGGATCCATGTTTGCCCTCTCCTTGCTGTCAGTGAGGCAGGTCTTGATGTCCCATCGGGTACTTTGGATTTGACTTGTTTGTGTGAGATCCCCCCTTGCTGTTTGTGCTCTTGGCTTGTGCTGCTGGGTCACCTGGGCAGAAAGTGTCATCCACAGCCCTGCACTGCAAAGGTGAGGAGGCAGGAAAACAGCTCTGGCACAGTTTTGGCCTCTTATATCCTCTATAGTTACTTTACACAAAGCAGAATCTTGCTACAGTTGTTCAGGTGTGTTCTGACTGGGGATCTGGATGGCTCAGTTGTGTTCATGGTATAAGGAAACAGTTGCTTCATGTTGACAGAGCTCACCTGGGATGCTGGAACATTTGACAGAAACATCTTCCTCTTGGAGAGCTTTGTTCTTTATCAGTTGGTCTCAAAGTGCTTTACAGAGGAACTTCAAAGCAGTGAGTTGTTGATGTAATGGAGAAAGTATTTTGCAGAAACCCAAGACATAATGGATTTGGTTTGTTGAAGCCGTTCATCCTGTTTTACAGGTGACACTCCTTGGCTGGGAGCTGAACCAAGAATCAAACTTGGGTCTCCTGAGACATCTCAGAGATCCCTTTTGTGCATGGACAGTCTGACCATCTCTTAACTTGGCTCCACAACATCCCTGTGTGTGGGACAGTGATCTCTGTCCCACAGTCATCTCTGCTGATTGTTGTGGGGCTGCCCCAGATAACACAGTGAAGTCACTGAGAGGTTCAGTTCCTCATCCCATATGGGAAGCTCTCACCCAATTTTGGTGAGGGATGCCTGGGTCCACTAGGGCCCACACACCCTTTTTTACTCTATCCAGCATCTCCCAATTTGATCTCTCAATCAAATATATCATTTGATATTTCAGCTCTCTCGGTTGTCACTGTAGGCACATTTTGGTGTTTGCTTCCCTTGTTAGATATATTTATGTTTTCTTTTTATATGTTACAGAATTGCTGTCTTGGCTTTGGAGAGATCTTGAACTTGTACCAATTTTTCAGTAACTCACTGACAGATTCAGGGCAGGAAGTTCCAGGTTCTGGATACATAATTTCATTACCTTTGTTTTGTCATCCCTTTCCTAGGGACCTGCTTGCCCACCTGAACTGAGGTGTTCTGTGTAACTCCCAACTTATGCTGAAACTCCCAGTGATGATGTGAAAGTCAAAGGGAGTGGGAATAGTCCAGAAAATACATATTTTGATGGCTGTGAACTTCAAAACCAAACAGCCCTCAGAAAACCGTTGTTAAAACTGCTTTCTCTGGCTTGAACACAGTGGTTTCCTGAGGGTTTCCTTTGTCCTCTGCAATAAGTACATCATAAGAAGAGAGAAGCTTTAGTACTGATTTTCCCTTTGCTTGTTTTGTCAGTGTCATAAGGAATGGGCAGTGTTCCAGTTGGCTGTTTGAAATCCAGATGGGACCAAGGCATGCTGCTGTAAAATCCCTGACAGAATCTAATATCTGAGTTCAATGCAAAGACCAAAGCACTCCCAGCCACCAGTGCTGGAGGCTTTCAGACAGAACCCCAGTGAGATGCATTTGATCCCTCCATGCATTTAGGTGGTTGCTTGGGCTAGGACTGGGCAGGCATGAATGTAGGCAGATAGGGAATTACATGGCCTGGGAGGGGATGGCAGAGATTACCCAAGACCTCTTTTCCATATCATGTGGAAGTTACTGTGTGCTCCCTGAAGGCCATTGTTGTACAGCATTCCAGGGTTTTGTTAATATGCTGTTGTTCAGCAAGGGATTGAAAATAACTCTCTGGAGCTGCTGGGAATGTGTAGGGGAGAGAGGGATATACTAACTGGCCTTCCAGTGCCCTTAATTTCTGAAGGGCATCACGTTTGATTATCAGTCTTAATTTTTAGTGAGATAAATTATTCAAGTGACTTCATCAAATCTCTAAAATAGCCATCCTTCAATTTTTTTCCTTGAAGATTGCCTGAACTTTTATCTGTCCATCTTCATAAATTCTTAATTCATTGCCCTTTCTCAGCCTCTTTGCTTGTAAAATGAGGCCAGTAGTGATTTAGCTGATATCTTCGATGTGCTTTCAGAATACTGGAGGTCTCTGTGGAGACTTCCTTTTCCTCTGTTCCCTCAGCTGTCCTGGGTGTTTTTTCATTGCTGCATTTTCATATGGACTTTGGAAAAAACAAATCAAGATCATGAAACTTGGGAAAGTGTTGACATTTTCTGTGAGGATGGCTTCTGGATTTTTTGTGTCATCCCTCTAATAACTGCCAAAATAAACATCACCAAAAATGTCTTTATTTACACTCTTCAGCATGTGGGTCTGCTTAGTCCCCTGCCTTCCCTTCTTCTCGGTCAGGGACAAGCAGAAACTTGGTGGTTCCCACCCTTTGGGAGCATTTCTTGATGACTTGTTTGTGTTAAAGATGCAAGGAAGTAAGTTTTGAACATTTATACTTTCAGTCTTCAGAAACTTAGAGAACATGGTTGGAGGAGGAAGGCCTTTCAGGGCTGCTTTCCTGCCTTTCAGGGCTCTCAGCAGCTGCTGTGCTGCTCAGGTGAGTGGTGTGGCAGCCTCTCCTTGTGTACCTGTGTACATGGAGCTGGAAATGGATGTGGCTCTGGATAGATGAAAACTGGAGTGAAGACACATACTGCTCTTCCCTCCTCCTTTGTCTTCCATGGTCTAGCCCTGAGTTCTGGTTTGGCATCTATTGTATAGTGAATATTCTCATGAAAGGAAGTATTTGGGGCTAGCTTGTCTGGGTTTGGGAAGCTCTGTCATAGTTTGTGTGGCATCATGTTACTTGGCCTCTGTGAGACAGGGGGAATGATGCTGGGTTACCTCTTTGCTCTCAGGAGAAGCACAAGCAGAGTGACAGGAGAGACAAGGGGATACTGAGCATACAGAATATTCTGTGTGCTCACATGGGACAGTAACAGGAGCTGTGAGCACACACAGCACTGCAGCCTTTCAATCAGTTTCTGCTTAACCTCTCATAACACAGGAAGGCTCTGCCCTTCCTGAGCCGTGGGAAATCTTGTGCTTTGGCTCAGGTACTGGACATGGCTCGTAGGACCCCAAATGCTCTTGCTGGGTCCCTCTGGGTGTGATTCCACCACAGGGACCTGAGCCACACCACCAGCAACGTCCCAGGCTGTGCCACTGCTCTGGGATGCTGCATGCAGCAGGGAACTGGGATCTCAGCATTCAGAGCTCAGACCTCTGGCACTTCCTCCTTGTGACTGGGGACATTCTGTGGGCTGGAACCTTTGCTGAGCTCTGCTGCTGGAGAAGACACTTTACCTGAGGAGCCCTGGGCTGTCCAGTGCTGTAAGGTCATGCAGGGATGTGTCTGTGGAAGGACTTGGCTCTGTGTCCAGCCATAAATCCACACATTCATCCATCAGCTTCTGGTCTGCTGTGTGGGAGAAGGGGATGGATGGAGGTAGCACAGAGTGCAGAAAGAATGAAAGCTGGCCAGGCTTCTCCAGCTCTCAGTGATGGATCTGTCAGGCTGATCCCATGGAGGGGAAGGGCTGTTTGTTTCAAACAATGGACTAGGCTGAAGGACATGCTGGGAATGCATAAATATGAAACGGTTTTCAAACTTCCAGTCGGGAACTGAGCTTGTCTCTGGTGGCAGGGCACTGTGTGGCACTTGAGATGCTGTGTCTTGTGAGTCTGGGCTGAGCATGTCCCCCAGTGGTCCCTGTGAAGGGGGCAGAGATGCAGGCAGGTGTGGATGTGGAGATTTCCAGAAACATTGCATGGCTCCATGTACCAGCATATGCCATCTCCCCTGCAGGGAAGCTGGGCACTGGCTGGGATGTGACTTTGGCTCTAGGTGCACATTCTGCACTTTTGCTGTGTGATGGGTTTCAGGGCAGTTTTGGACTTTGGAACTGAGCTGTGTGGTTGTAACTACCTGCCAGCTCTCTGTCCTAGCTGTGTGACTGAATTACTGCAGATATTCACCTCCTGTGCTCTGACTAACTTGTTTTACACTTTGTGAAGATGAGGGAATGCTGTGAAGTGCAATGTGACATGGAACAGAGGCTGGATCCTGCAGTAGCTGGGATATATTCATGTGTGATACAATAAAACCCCACTGATTGTTAAGATGCTGGCAGTGTGCAGTTCTTGTAGAAATCTGAGAAGCAGAGAACTTTGGATCCAGGAGTGCCCTCCTCCAGAAACAGCCAGAGGCTTTTGGAAGCAGCATGTCTGACATAACAAGACAAAACCATCTCTGCCAGCTGAATCCACGTAGGGTGAGGCAGGAGCTGCATTGCTGTGTTGGCTTGAGGTGAGATGGGAGTTCCAGCTGTGAAAATTGCCTCCATAGTTTTTGCTTTTGGAAAATGACCTGCCCAGATCTGCTGGCAGCTCAGATGTACAGACATGATTAACCATCACAGGTATTGCTGAGCTGGAACTGGAACTGAGATATCCTGTGAAATGGGACTGGCTGTTCCTGAAGCAGCAGAGTAAGAAAAAAAGAAAATGGGAGAAAAGCAACATAAATCAGCAAGTGATGCCAGTGAGCTGTTGGGTATAAATCATATGGTCTCTCTGCTTTTAGTATTGTGTAATTGGGTTGTGTGACCCTTGGGTTGGTAATGCTTTCAGAGGCCAGGGAGAGAGAGGGAGTTGGGTACCTCTGGAACAGCACATGGCAGAGAATCACTGAATAGGTGGTTAGACAAGTTCTTCTGGGCTTTCTTTAACTCTCCACCAATGACCTGTAGCATAGCTGGAAGCAAACCCCAGTTTGTGCCTCAGTCTTGCTATGTAAAACACATCTTTACCAGCCTTGTGCAAGTGTTTGTGATCTGATCAGTGTTCAAGGCTCTCCCAAGGGTGCTGCAGAGGAATGAAACACTATTTCTCTTTTTAAGGCATGTTTGCCATGTGTTGCAGTTTGCCATCTATTACATAATAGCTTTTGCTTTGATTTTATGATTGGATTGTATACATTCCCCAAATAAAATCAGGCTAAGCCTGTAAAATGATTGACCTCTGCAATTGGGTGGCAGAGCTGATTTCATCTCTTGGGGACCTGAGTGAGGGAGCAGAACACAGCATGCAGACAATGGTTGGTACCCTATGTAGCAGGAAGTTTTATAATTACTTGAGATTAAGTTATAGAAATTCTTGGGAAAGCTGCTTTTGACTTCTGTACCCAGCTCCCATTGAAGAGGCTTTGGATTTCATTCCATGGGAGCCATTTCCTCAGGCTTGCCAGCAGTCCCAGCCCAAAATCAGCTTCTTTTACATAACCAGAGTGTTTGTGTTGGTGTCTCATGCTAACACAAAGAACACAAATCCCATTGAAGCAAACAACACAAAGAGCACAAATCCCACGGAGGGAAATGCTCCATTCTGTGTACTCCCTGCTATTGGGAGGAGGAGAATGAAGCAATGCCTGATCAGAGATAGCATCTCATGGAATGCTAATGGGAAGTGCTCTGAGTGGGGAGATCAAGATAATGAGTGACTCTGGGCTGAGCAGGAATTGGGCTCAAGTCTTTAGGGAGGCTTGACTGTTTCAACCTACCACATACAGAGGTGGTGGTTTTGTGCTTTATTAGCAAATTTGTTTTACATCCCTTGTAGCAGAAGGGAAAGGGAGGAGGCATATGTTGAGAAACAGAAAAACTTTACCTGGATCCGGCTTCCTTAAAGCCAATCCTTCTGCTTCTGGGCTAGAGAAAATTGTGCAGTCTGTAGGAGTGAATTATCTGCTCCTTCTCTGCAGCTTCTTTGGCTTCTCCACTCACCCTCCTTGTTCCTTCCTGGTGTTTGAGAGCTGTTGTAAACTGATCCATTTCAGTAGGGAGCTCTTTGTTTGCAGAGCATCTAAATTGCACCAGTTTGCTTCTGGCTATTTATCCTGGTGGAACTGTTGTGTTTCCACATTCATGCAAAACACTGCTTTTAATATAGATGTTTAGTCACTAGACTAGTGATGTTTTCCATCTCCAGCTGGGCCAGCCACTCTTTTCTTTCCACAGGTTTGCATAAATTTGGTTGGGTACCCCCCACTAGATGCACGTCCCAGTTTCTCCAGCACCTGAAAACTTGTGTACTGCTGAAAATCAGCCCCTCAGGTGTTGTTCAGAGCTACAGGACTTTTCTGTTGACTTCAGTAGGATTTATTTCAAACCTTTCAAAGCATCAGGGCAGCAAGAACAGGCAGAGCCAAGCCAGCATGATTTAAATGCAGTTGTCTACATCACTCACGTACAATGAAGAGAAAATACAATTTATTTTTAACACCTTTTTAATTCTAAAGTGTTTGTATATTGAAAAGATGAAATGACAGTTGACTTCACTTTGGCTCCATCTCACAGCACTGCCCTGATTCTTGTCCCAAGGAGCTGACAATCCATTCTGATTTTCTCTTAGTGTGAACTCATGCACAACTTAGCAAAATACAGATCTCAGCCTAATAGTCTCTCTGAAAGGTGATTTAACCACAAGGAAGACTGTTAGCCTGGCAATATTTTGTTCTTCAAATTACAAAGAAAATGTTTATGTAAATCAGCCTTTTTTGGTTATTATTATTTTATTATTATTTTATTATTAGTGGCCTAATAAACCGAATGTGTCTGACCCATGGGGTGTTACATCCTAGGTGTGAAGATTTTTTTTTTTTTCCCCAATCACACACCCTACATTTGTCTCTTTTTACCTGGGACACTTCAGAGCTGTGGAACTGTGTGACCTTCTAGGTTAATGACAGCTCTGGGATAGAGTTGCATCTGTCTATATCAGGAGAGAGTAATTAGCAAGTTATTGATAGTCAGATGAAGTTGCAGCTTGAATTCCAGCCAGCAGAATGGCTTTCTAATACAAGGCTTGACTGGACCATCCTGAAATAACTGGAAATAACTGTATCTTTGTTCTTTAAAAAAGATACTCCCAGGGTGTGGAGCCTGTACAGATAGTGAATAATTCTACTTGAAGGCTGCTGTTTTTGCAGACATGTTACCTTGTCTCCCCACTTTTTATGCTGAAAATGTTCCTTACACTCTTGCTGGGCATCATTATTTTCCTGTTGTGTCATTACTGAAAGAATTTGCTTTGGGGAATAGATTTCTTATGTCTCTCAGTGTCTGTAAGGATTTTTTAATTTTATTTGCCAACTTTATGCTGATGTAGATGGAGAATAGTTTGCTGAGTTCCTAAATTGTTTCCAATCTGATTGGAACACAGGATCTGTGAGAGAACCACATAGCACTGCTAGGTACAGGTTTGGGGCAGAGACTTTCCAGCCTGAGGAACTGAGGATGCTGAGCATGGGATGGGCTTTGCCCCTTGGCTGTGCTGAAATGTCCAGATTCCAAGGAAAGGAGGGCTTGGCCACAAGTGCAGCCTTCTCTAGAGAAACAGGCTTTGGTGGGACATGCCACTGTCTGGAGCACACTTGTCCCTGCAAATCCTGTTCCATATCAGTGTGATCTGTGTGGGGTTTGCTGTGCTGAGTGTGTCCACACAGAAATAGAGTGGGCAGGAAAAGGAGCATGGAAGCTGGGATGGAGGATCAGTGCTCCTGAGCCACTGGGCCACCTCTTTGATCCAGCTGCCTTTTTATGGCTATTTTCTGCCCTTTTTGTAAATAACTGCCTTTTATTTGACCTATCTTTGGCATGATTTTCCTCTGAGCCAGACCTTTCAGTGCCTGGGAAACCCTGCAGCACACAGAGAGAGCACAGGGGAGATTTTTCCCTCAGTTACTTCAGTGAACTCAAGCTTGACAAGGCCTGTTACAGGCTGGCACCTGGCATTCCTGGGCATAAGTACTGATGGATTTTTGCAGTAATGCTTCATGTGTAAGTCCCAGCTCCTGAAGCTCAGTAGCTGTGGTCCCTCAGGTGTGTCTGTGGTCTGGCAGCTTCCTGGCCTTTCCAGGGCAGGGTCAGGGATTATTGTATCTCTTTTTCTCTAGGGAAGCATCTCCAGCTGTGTTTTAGCTTAGACACTATGGACAGCAGCAAGGCTGTGCTTCTCTAATATTGCTTGCTCTTACTTTGTCCAGTTGTTTCTTAATTAAACTGGGTATCAGAAGCTTTCACCAAGTGCCTTCCTGAGCTTTTCCAGACTTTGGTGGGGTTTGTGTTCCAGAATTATTTTGCTGACAGGTGAATCCTGCCATTCATTACCTGTTTTCTGCTTTCTCCTGTGAAGTGTGATTTGTTTCCCTATCTAATGTGTGTTTCTTCTCAATCTTCTAATTTAATTTGCAGTGTTTGAAAACACTTGGAAAACCCATCATGAAGGCTGAGAAAGAGAAAGTTGCCAAGAGCTTGGATCTGTTGAACTTTCTCCTTAAAACTGTGACAGGGCAGGTGAGTGTGTGACCCAGTATGTGACAAATGGCTGTTCCTGAGTATCTTTTAAAAGTCACACTTGGATTTTGCCCATGTGATTGCTACATCCCACCTCATTTCCTACCAAAAGTATCTCTAGAGGGAATGTCTGGTTGGATGTGAGGGCAGAAGAACCCTCCTGTCTGAAGGAGTGATCCATAGTCTTTAGGAGCTGATCTCCAGAGGATAATTTGTGCAGTGTTCAGCAAACACTTGTGGCATCTGCTTTCTTAGCAGCAGAAATACAACCTGAGGTACAGTGAAGGGGGGTTTTATCCCAGGTGATTGCTCTTTCCTCTCCACTGAACTCGAGAGATTATGATTCCCAAAATCAGACTTAATAGCTTTAAGAGCACAAGTGAAGCTTTGTTCTAGGGCTTTGTTTTCCCTAATAAAAAACCATCTTTTTGAGCATGCAAATATTTTCTATAGGTGACAAAATACCTCCCTAATTTGGTTGTATTTACTGGAGGAAAACACCACAAGCAGCAGAATTGCCAAAGCCCAGTTTCCTACTGATAAGCCCAGAGCTGAGACCACAGCCTGTTTCTTTGTGAAGGCCTAATAGGAAAATGGGTGGAGAAGAGAGATTATTTCCAAGAGTCTTCTAGGAGCTGAATAGCCTTTGAGACACTCCTTTCTGCCTGGTTTGACTGAGATCATGCAGTGGGTTACAGAAGAGGGTGCCAGGTCTGTGGAAACCAGACTGAGCATGCTGCTGCTTTTCTCCTGGATGGGTACAGTCATGTGTGTCCTTTTCCCTGCTCCCTGCCATGGACAGGAAAGGAAAGTGGGCTGAAGGACCCTCCAGTTCTTGTTATGCCAGGTCTGTTAGACTCATGCCTCTCATGGTAGGAACTCGAGCAAACCCAGTAGCTGATGGCAGGGTGTGACTCACCAGCTCTTGCCCCAAATTAAAGTGGTGCAAACAGAGCAAGGCAGTGGCTTGGAGCAGCCAGGCAGGATTGGTAATTGCTGCCATAGCCCCTGAGAATGGCCTGTGCCCTGCTGCTGTGGGTGCCCCTCCTGAGTTCACTCTGCACATCCCCCCTTTTGCCTCCTGCAGAAGCTGAATGTGAAGCTGGCAGAGGTGGAGAAAGTTCTGCTCACCCTGAAGCAGCTGGAAGACATTGAGAATTCACCACGGCTCAACTCTCTCTACTGGAACGTCATGGGCTGGCTGAACTACACGTATGTGTGCTTGGCATCCTGGCACTGTGCCTCGTCTGGGGCCTGCCTGCCTGCCCTGCTCATGTGTGGGGATGTGGGGAGGTGGGAAGAGAAAGGAAGGCAAGGCAGCAAGTTCAGGGTGGAGTTAAATGAAGCTCCTTGGATGGTGGGGTTGACACACTCATTAACGCTTGTTTGGAATAATACCGAGCTCATTGTGCTTACATCTTGGGATTTGTCCCTGATGGGAAAGGGTTGTAACACAGGACTGACATGTCTGATGCCTGATCATGTGTTGCCAGAAGATCAGAAAGCCAGGGCCACAGGCAGGCATTATCCCACCTCCATGGGAAATGCTCATCCTCACAGCACTCATCCTCATCCTGTGCTTCCTGCACCTGTCTGGTGCTTCTGCCTGTTGTGGACTGCCTGTCACATGGATCACGCTGTTCCCTGGCTGTAAATTAAGTTGCTCTTGGTTGTTGGCATTCTCTCTGCAGGAAGCCCAAGAAAGAGAAGACAGCCAGTAAACCCACCCAGGGAGCAGAGCTGCTTAAGAAGAAGAGAAAAGGTTTCCTGCCAGAGACCAAGAAACGCAAGAATCGCAAGAAAGGCACCCAGGAGAACGGGGTGGTACCAGGGGGAGATGCAGAACCAGCAGCCCCAGAGGAACAGCCCCTGGGAACAGAAACCCCCAAGCAGAAGAAAGGCCTCGTGCCTGGTGGCAGCAAAAAGCATCCAAACAGGGGGGGCAAGGAGAACGGAGTGGTAAAGGGCAGTGGGGACCTCCCCACTGCTAATGAAGGAGATGCTGTGGCTGATAAGAAGAAGAAGAAAAGGAAGAAGAAAAACAGAAAAAGAAAAGGTGCTGCAGACAATGAAGCTGAGCAGGCTCCAGCTGCAAAGAAAACCAAGGGGAGTGTTGTCCAGGAGACCCAGCAGAAGCAAGGCAAAGCCAAGAAGAAAAGAAAAGAGAAACAAGCTCCAATGCAGCAGGAGTAAACTCCATGGACTCAGCCAGGCCTGGCATGGCTAGCATGGCTCAGTAGACTGTTGAAATGTCTTTAATATCTATAGTTTTTATGCTCTCCATGACTTTTAAATAAACCTTCCATGATGCTGAGCTCTAAAGCTGTGGGTCTGGCTTGTGTGGGGGGCTCAGCTAGAGCACAGAGAGCTTCAGGAGATCACATCCCCTCCAGGCTCTGGGAGATGCCCACTCCCTCTTCTCTGGCAGTGCCAGAGAATCCTGTCTCCATGATTTCCCAAGGCAGAAGCGAGAGTCTGGTTTGGATTCTGTGGGGAGTCGGGCTGGGTGTGCTGGCACTGCACTGGTCAAGCCTGTGTGGGAGATTCAGGAGTGATTCCTAAAGGCTCATCCCTGTCCTGCCCAGGCCCAGCAGTGCTCACAGCTTTTCCAGTGTGGGAGATGCAGCTTCTGAAATGCCTGGAGTTAAATGGGTTTGCACAGGCAAACTCTGGTCAGCTATTTCCAGATTGGCCACTCTGGTATTGTCTGTAACTACCACGATCTGGTTTTTCTTGCCTTTTTGCTGCTGGGTGCAGGAGGGGTCGTGGCCCCTGTGGTAGTGCAGGGACATCAATAAATCAGTGAAACAATTGAAATGGTTGATTGATTGGCCTCTCTGGCAGGCTGGCAGCCTGTGTGCAGCCATGCAAGGCACCTGGAACAGCAGGCCTGCAGCAAAAAGTCTGGGAAGGTGACTGCCTGGAATTGCATCTGCTTATTTACCCCCAGGCTCCCGAGTGCTGGAATGCCATCATCCCTTTGGAGAGTGCCAGGACCAAATTCTCCATGTGTTGGGTACCTGGTTCTCGTTGAGAGCTGAGGCACAAAGTGTTTGGAATGTTACTCATGCTGTAGTTGCCACTAAAGCCTCCCTGCTCCTGGATGTCAGAACATGGCCCTGACTCTTCTCCAGCATCTGAGGGAGCAGTGCTGGGTTAATGCTTGGACCTGATGATCGTGAAGGGCTTTTCCAACCTTAGTGATTCTGTGATTCTCTGGAGGCCCCACTGCTCTCCTCCCTGCTGCAAAGGAGTTTGGTGCTGGCTCCTGGCAGAAGCTGTTGCAGGCAGAGGGAAGGGCTGGGAGCAGGGCTGTGCCTGTTGTGCCTTCAGCTCTCATCCTGCAGGTGGGTCTGCACCACCAGGCAGAGGTCAGGGCACTGGAAATGTATTGCTTTTGGAGGGGGTGAGAGAAGAGCTGCAAAGGGCTGTGTTTGCCTGTGGCTATTTATCTGCCTTTGCAATGATTCCCAGCTCAAATGGCACAGAACTCCTGGGAGACAGGAACTGCAGTGACACAGACACAGACCCACAGCTTCCACTTTGCCTGATCCCAGCAGTGATCCCACAAGCTGAGCTGCACATCCGAAGTGTGCATCCTGTGATGTGCTGGTTCCTGTGAGCAGCACGTTGGAGTTTGTGTGCCCACAGTTCAGCAGAGAATCCTTCCTGTGCCTGCCTTTCTCTTCCTGCCTCCACAGCTCCTCAGGCACTTGGGGCAGTTAGGACTGAGGGGCTCTGTGGTGTTGCCTTGGAGGACCCAGCCCTTGTGCATGCTGGATGAGGAGGGGTTGGCAGGCTCTGGATTCTCCAAGAGTCTTTCAAGTATTGGCATAGATTGGGCAGGAGGTGAAGGGCAGATCTCCTTGTGCCCACCCTTGATGACTGCTGCCTTCCAGCCTCGGGAGGGTTTGCAGAGGTGCCCAGACAGGACAGAGATCTGGGCTGCAGGTGTGTCACCAGGACACTGCAGATCAGACCTTCAGGAGGTGGCTGCTTCCTGCTCTCTGTGTGCTCCCGTTCTGTCTGAGCAATTCAGGGCTGGATTCATCCTGCTGGACCTTTTCTCCCAAAGCATTTACTCATCTGGAGGGGGCTGTAGGCTGCTGACTGGAATAGCTGCTGTTGCATCCTGAAGAAGAGCTACAAATCTCTATTCCTAGGCAGAAGGTGTTGGCAATTATTGCCAGCCCTGCTTCCAGGAAAAAGGGCATCTCTGCTCCAGTTGGGCCTGTTGACACTGGGGATGCTGCCCTGTCTTTGCCATTTACTGCTGAAAGCTGGTTCATTGCCTCGTTAAAGCCTCAATCCCAGCTAAGCCCCTCCAGCTGTCCCGAGTGATGACTTTTCATGTATTATGCAAATGCAGCACACAGGAGGCCAGCAGGTCAGGGCTGTCCTGGTTTCATGATCCCGAGGGGCTCCAAAGGGGACAAAGGGCTTCAGATCTGAAGTGTCTCATTAATGATTTCTTTCTTTCTCTCTTGCCTGTAAGTAGGACATCCTGGGATTTTGTGCCTCTGCTGTGTGGAACCAGAGGAGGAACAGCAGGCAGGTGTGGTGGGAGGGAAGCAAGAGTGAGCTGGGTGAGAGGGTTGTCTCCAGGCAGTCTGGGGAGGGAATCTTCACCTGCCTGCAGAGAGTGCAGCTGTGGCACCCAGAGCCACCGAGCTGGGCAGGTCCTTGGCCACATGAGGCCACAGAGCCTGGCTGAGCCACTCTGGGATACCTGCCAGGGTCACTGCAGTGAAGAGTCCATGTGGATCAGCTTGTCACTGTCCTTTTGGGAAGGGCAAAGCACGAGGCCAAAGCTGTGCCAGCTGTTGTTTCTGACAGCAGGATGGCCACTGGGTAGTGGCAGCTGTCAGGCTGGAGAGGCTCACTGACCTCTGCTGTCTGTGTCCATCGCTGTGTTTGGTCTCCAGGACTTGCAGAGTGGCCAAGGGGAAAAGGGACAGGAGAGCTGCAGGGCACAGTGTGGGTCATGCTGCCCTAACAACTCTTGCCAGTTAAATTACCTGACTGTAGGCTGCCTTTGATGCACTGCTTATAGAATGCAGTCATTAATCCAACAAGTCAAATTGTGTTTCACCAGCACATATTTGGGCCTTTTAATAATCACAAAGGTTTCATTTTACTTGATTTCAGGTCCTGTCTGTTGCTCGGCCGTTAGGGCTTTAGACTGAGCATGCTTTGATTTAAACAAAGCCTTTTCTTCTCAGCTGCCCTGGGCTCAGAGCTCAGGGGAGGGATGCAGTGGTGGAGACTGGCCAAAGCCACGGGACAAATCCAGGCACGTGGAGTCCTGTGAGGGAGTAAGGCCCTGGCACAAGGTGCCCAGAGCAGCTGTGGCTGCCTCATCCCAGAAATGTCTGAGGCCAGGCTGGACAAGTCTTGGAGCAACCTGGGATAGTGGAAGGTGTCCCTGGCATGGCAGGAGGGTGGAATTAATTGGTCTTTATGGTCCTTCCAGCCCAAACCATTCATGATTCCATGATTTCTGATCTAATATCCTGTATGTCTTACAGAGATTTTGCCAGGGACTCTGGGCAATGGGTGCAGTGTTGGAGTTGCTCAGGAGAGGTTGCCATGCAATCAGCACCTCTTTGTGCCATGTGATAAATGTAAATGCACCAGTGACACCAGGGCACTGCAACATAAAGAACGTCAGCTTGTACAGACCAGTCAGGAGAGGGTCAGGGTAGTCACCTGTGCCAGCACATGGGGCTGTTGTTTGTCAGAGCATGGGTGGCCCTGTGAGAGCTCTACAGGCAGTGAGGGGAGGGTTTGTGAAAAAGGGATGGGGAGTGAGCAAGTGTGTGGGGGTACCCATAACACACACACAACACACACAACACACCCATAACACACACCCATAACAGACACACACACACACGGCTATGGCCATGATCCAAAGCCAGGGAGGACAGCACACTTGTTAGCAGTGGTTGGTGGATGGAAACTAAAGCTGCTGAGCTTCAAAGCTTATCTATCTGCTGGAACATCAGAATTTGGAAAATTACTCTTAATCAAGTAATTTACAAGAACGATTAAGCTGAAAGCCTCGAGAAGCACTGACAAAAGGCCATCAGGGACGATTGTTTTAAGTGACAGAGCCTTTGCTTTTGCAGTTTCCTGGCTTGGGCACTTGTCCTGTGCTGAGGGAGGAGGACCCTGGAGGGAGGCAGTGCAGGGTGCTGTGGGAGGTCAGGGCAGCCTCAGACTCCCTTGTCTGTGTCATGGCAGCCAAGGCTGAGCTGCAGGGCTCCTCATGTGCAGGACCAGCCCCTTCCCTCCTTTGTTCCACCATCCTGTGAGGTTGGTGGCCATGGCTGCTGCAGGATCACTGCAGAAGGGCAGCCTCAGTGCCCACTGTGGGAATTCATTTCCTGGCTTCCTGTCCATCCTCCATGGCTCCCACAGCACCATTTTCTCAGCCCATCAGCCAGGTCCTGTAGTTGTGCTGTGAGGGTAAATGGGGCTGGAGCAGGACCCCACCTCTGTGCCCACACTGACTCCTTCCCCCAGCTCTGGTCCTGGCTGGAGCCAGCTCAGAGGGAAAAGGAGGCTGTGATCCACCACCTTCCCTGCTCCTGGTGTTATTTCTCAACAAACTCCCAGGTTAGTTCTTGGCAGCTCTGTGGCTGCTGGAGCTTGGAGCATCCTTATCCCAGGGACCAGCCCTGCAGGCAGCAACCACAGGAGTGCACAGGTGACACAAGAATAGGAGCCAGGAGGTACATTTTAAATACTTTTATTTCTTAATTTACATAAAGGTATATATTTGGCTTATCTTTTTTTTTATACTCTGAGATTCACAATCAATTGCTCTTAAAAAATAAAATAGTCATTTGCTTCTGAAAGAAATCAGAAAACTATTTTATACTCCTCCCTTGTATAACAAGAAAATATACTAATACTCCCATACATCACGTAGTAAAAGTGATTGTAAGTGCTGGTTTACCAGACAATAAAGCAAATGGAGAAGAAAACGAGCATTTGGGGTGGAGCTTGGAAGAACTCTGCTTCCCAGAGCACAGCCAGACATTTTTGGGGTTTAGTCACCCTGACTGTAAGGGGAGATGCTCCTGGGGCCACCCAGACCTGCTCTGGGAGCGCTGGCAGCAGGAGCCACTTGGGTTGGCAGCTTGCTGCCTTTTGGGCCATTCTCTTGTCTCTCTGGGCAGGTCCCATTGCCTCAGCTTCCCACACTGTACAAACCACCTCACTGCCAGGGCAGGAGCAGCTGGGGGTAGTTAATGCTTTAAAAAATCCCCTGTGTAAAGTGGAGTAGAAGAAAACCCTCGTGATGCACTGAGGGGCAGCTGGAACCTCCCTGGTGCCTCTGGACACTTGCACAGACCCTGCTGAAAACAGCAAAGATCTGGAAGAAGCCTGAGCCTCCCTCTCTTAACCTGGAACATGTGGAAGCAGGGATTCAGGGATCCCTTGCTGAAGGAAGGTAGGACTCATTTCTCACTCCCTTGTTTGCTCTCTTCCCTCTGTCCTTGTTTAAAATAGAATCCACACATTTCCTTCATGTGCACAAAGGATAAAACCAGCACTGAGCTCTGACAGGGACTGGAGCCTGTCACAAACAAGGACTGCCAGTCCTACACACACCACAAACACTTCAGTTCCCTTTTCATTGTTGACTCCTGAGAATAAAGTTTAAGGAGAATTCCTAATCTCTGAACCTTAGCAGAAATGTTCTATTTTGTTGACAGTAAATGCTACAACAGAGAGCCTATCAGAAAAGCAATTTAGGAAATGTGGTTAATCTTCTTTGGTCTCTGAGATGAAATGACTGATTGTTGAGTTGCTTTTTGTTTCTTTTTAAACAGCTTAAAAAGGAATTTCTTAATGGGAATCAGCAATTCATGTGCCTTTAAAGCCAAGTGTTTGGCTCCCAGACTAGAGCACTGTGTTTCCCCTCCAAGTGTAAATAGTGGCACGAGGTAGGAAGTGAAGCATTGTTGAGATTTGCTTTGCTTTGTTATTTCTAGCACCTGCTTGCTCAGGCACTAGAGGAACACTTCTGGCTCTGGTTCTTTAGCCAAGACTTAGAGCTACTGTTAAGGAATTTCAGGTGACAGAATCCTTGCAGAGGAGTCCTGTGAGGTCTGGGGAGGAGGAAAGGCTCACAGGATCACAGGAATCCCCACCTGGGCAGGGCCCTGCTATGGGGTGAGCACCTGGAATTGGAAACATCTCTGCTGCAATGCTGTGCATTGGTCCCAGCACATCCTGGCAGCAAATGGGAGATAAACCCAGATTTACTAACAGTACCTTCCTGTGCTCAGTGATCTTATGGCACAACCAGCACTGCAGCTCCCAGCCTGAACTCACATCTAGTCCTGGTCTGACATTTCCTGAGCTGATTTAATCCTCCTCAGACCCCAAGTGCAGTCACTTGTGAGCCATGAGCACAAGAATGAGGTGCTTCTACCTGCTCAAGTTGTGCTGAACTGGAGGGAGGATCTGAACTCTTGAGAGAGGGCTCAGAACAGAGGGAATGGGGGCTGCTGAGCCAGTGCCCTCTCTGTGGCAGTGCCCTCCCTGTGGCAGTGCCCTCCCTGTGGCAGTGCCCTCCCTGTGGCAGCCTGGCCCTCTTCAGGGCCTGTGCTCTCCTTCCTCCCCCATCCAGCTGACACAGCATAAATTTGGCTTGTGGAGGCCAAGTATAGGAAACAAGACTCCAGTGGAATGGCACCATGACATGCTTCTGCATTTGAGTCTGACCCAGGTCAGGCACTGGCCTTGTCTGAAAGCTCTCAAATGCACCTTTGTAAAGGTACAAGTGACACCCCAGTGGCAGTGCTCTGGGTGGGGTGTGCAGGAACCCAAGCACTCTGAAGGCAGAGTGTCCACCTGCTTTGGAATATTGACAGGGAGAATTAGCATTGACAGTCTGAGTGATATGGTATCATGTAAACAAAGCACGAGGTCACTGCACAGCAATATTGCACTCCCAGGCCCGAGGGACAGCCATTCAGCCAGGTGGATTTTGGTAGTTTAAAAGCCTGTGAACCTCCTAGGAAGGCTGAATTGAGCATATGAAAAACTCTAGAGCCTGTAGGTATTTCTGTCCAATGTTCTTCTGGGCCTTTCTGTGACAACCACCAGCATATCCAGTGCAGTGAAACTCTCTCCTCTGTCCCATTGCTCAGTCTCAGTGACAGGCAGGTCACCCATTGGAAGTTTCCCTGTGGTGCCCTTGCAGGCCCTGGCACCAGGGCACTGAGAGGAGGAGAGCTGTGGACGTTATTCATGTCTGCTATGGTTGCACAGGCAGCTCCAGATTTCAAATGTTTAAATAAAAACTGTTTATCTAAGTATATATATATATATATATATCTCATCTAATGTCTTCAGCAGAGATAAAGCATCTTATAACATATTTAAATAAAAAATAATAATCTGAATCAAGCCTTCAGTGTCAAAGAAAAGGTGATGTACAGAACAGGTCCTCAACTAGTGCAGTCTGTGGGAGTGGAGTGCTGGCAGAGCAGCAGCATTCCATAGGACACCAGCTGCCCTACAAACAATGTGGAACTTCATTGGCTACAACTAAAACCATTTACACCATCTACAGTTGCTCACTTGGGCAGCTTTTTCTGGGTCCAGTGGACAGTTGGTCCCATGCTCAGGGGACCCCGTGAACTTCCTTGTGTTCCAGAAGTTGCCACGTTCTCTGCTCATCTCCTGGTGCCTGACCCCGCAGGCTGGAGCCACGGATTTGGTGCCAGAGAACCCCCCTGTGACGTGGAGCTGAAGGATCCACTGATATCCAGAACAGAAGGGCTTGGAGACTGAGGCTGGCATGGTGGGAGCAGGAGTCCATGTTCATTGCCCTCACTGGCAGCTGCAAACAGGGAACAGAAGGTGGTTACTGGGCACGTTCCAGCTGTGGATTGGTGCTGGGGGCCAGCTAAGAGACCCCTGGTCTCTGTGCAAGCAGGGGCTTGGCAGAGCCTGCCCATGGTGGAGGCAGCACTTTGGTACGTGCAGAAGCCATTTGGGATGGAAACAAATGCTCTGTGATCCTGGCCCAGCCTGCTCCAGGAGGTGCAGGCAGGTGTAGCTCCTGTGCAGTGCTTAAGGCAGCTGTGCAGGCACAACTGCTCCTGCTGTGGGCTGAAGCAGCTCACACATTACAGGTGCCATTTTTGTAGACTGCTTTTGACCCCCTCAGTTTAATAAGAGGGACTGCCTTGTGCCTTAAATTGTCATTTTAGAAACGCTGTCCCTTGGGGACCCCAGCCCAGCAGAGCCCAGCTCAGTATGCTGCTGCCAAGGCAGAGCAGGCACTGCTGGCTTTAAGGAGCTTGTCAGCACCTCTCCTCACTGCTGAGGTACCACTCTGCTGCCTATCCACCATATCTACCAGCCAACTGCTTCCCTAGATAATGGGGCAAGGATAACCAGTTGTCTCACTGCAGGATTTCCTGTGAGAGGCTCTGTGCTCCGTGTTATGCAGGAAATTGCCCCTGACCTTAAAAACTACTGGCTGCTGCATTACAGAAAAATTCTCCTATGATGGTGCCCTGGTTACTTTCAACTTGTATAAAACTGCACCAAAAGAGAGAAAAGTGCAGTGAAAAACCTTGATGTGCCCAAGACACAGGTAGTCACTGGTTTACAAGAGAAGTTTAGCAACAGCACCAAGTATTTCCTCCCAGATTTGTTGATGGCACTTTTAAAAAAAACCCTCCAACTTTATCAAAAAGCTACTGTTAAATAATACTGTGTGAATACACATCCAGCCCAGAGCCTGCAAACTCCAGGCAGCCCTGTGCCCGAATCCACTCCCCTCTGTGGAAATAACACATCTGCTGTGCTAGAGATTGTATGAAATCTTTTCCCTCAAAAGGCCATTCTGAAGTGTCTTATTGAGTTCTGATTTTCTGATTAGTCTTTCAATGCATTTAATTTATGGGAAAGAAATCTCCTCTTCAAAAACTTGCTTTAATTAATTTTGGCTCCAGTAAAATGCTGGGAAGTGTTTATTCACTTGTGGCTGTGGGGGAGTGATAAGGACAGCATGAACACAAGGGACAGGGTGGGCAGCAGGAAGGGGACGGTCCCTGGATCGAGGGCTGCACAGGGGACAGTCCAGCAACAACGTGCAGGGTCAGGTGCTGCCAGGAAACACTTTCTGCAGAAAGTTTGGACTCTGCCAGAAATGGTGGGTTGGTAACAGCCTGTGTTTGAACCAGAGCAGGACAGCAGGAGGTTTTGTGAACACCAAAAGGTTTTAAGTTCTGGCCTGGGACAGTCACACTGCTGGTGGTCAAGGGGACACGGGTAACATGGGCTCTTCTGCTCAAAGGAGGGAGCACCAGGTTCTGGAAACAACTTGATACTACAAAGGACACTTGGGTTGAACCCTGGTTTCCCTGTTCTTGATTTGCTCTGCTTTGGGCTGAGGATGGCAAAGGTGCAAAGCAGAGGTGGCTAAGGAAACGTCTCTGCAATTCATAAGGAAAGAAATGGGCTGACAGGTTTGGGGCAGAGCTGTAGCTTGAAACCTACGGCTGGTTTGGGTCACTCACCGTCTCACACCTTCACAGAGGCTGGTGGCATCACAAGCTGATTCACCCTGGTGAAGAGAAACAAAAGTGTTGTGTGAGAGCTGCAATTAGCAAAGAAATGGGTTCCTAATAACATACAAGCCTGGTAAATCCAGGTTTTGGTTGCTTAATAACATTAATAACTGTCCTGCACAATGGTGTAAAGCTGAAACCTTGTCACACAGGGGTGCCTGACAGCAGTGCTGACAATGGCTGGAACATGCCAAACAACATTGCTGGCACGAACTGACAAGGATCTGGGAAGGTCCCAAAGGCATCCAGATAGCCACTATTTCCTTAAGCCAGTACAAGATTGTACAGTGGCTGTTGGTGTCCTTCAGCCTGACAGCACAAATGTAAACAGTCATCACTAATAGAAATTAAATTAAGAAGAAGTGAGCTGTCTTTCAGTGTGTGCAGCCCCTGAAGACCTGCCGTTGTTCCAGGCACCTGTTCCCTGTGATGGACAGCGTCTGGCAGGGACTGCTGTGCCACCAGGCGGGAGCTGTCCTGCAACTCCTGGCATGAGGGCAGCGAGGATAGCTCCTGTCTGCTCTGTGGGACCCCGGGACAGCAGCACGTCCTACCAAGCCCATCCCTTGCACCTGCTGCTTGTCCTTGTAGTACGTGCCCTGGAGAATTCAACCTTCCTCAGCAGCAGCTCCTCTCGTCCCCTCCCACGCTGTTCTTGTTACTCGGGGACAAGAGTGAGTGCCTTTGACAGTGACACACACACAGCAGGGCCCCTGAGAACTGTCACAGGCGTCATCCTCGCACTCCAGACCTTTGGAATTTGCTCTCTAGCTCAGCGTTCAGTGGGAACACCTGGATTATTACAACACTGGGGAACCCCCAGCACACCTCCAGCCCTGGCCGGCTGAGGGCTTTACCCAAGGGCTCTCTGGCTGTGCTTGGGCAGCAGCAGCAAAAATAAATCTGAGTCACAAAGGGAGAATCTCCACCTGCCAGTGCACGGTGGCTGTGCCGGGGTTGGGGTTTAGGCCTTTTCTTTTGTTTCTTGCTCTAAAATAATTTTCTCCTGTATGCGTTGCTAGCAGACAATAACGACCGGGTACTTAAGGGAGTCAAAAGGAGCGCCCACAGCTCAGGGAAGGGTCCAGCTGGCTGCTCTCTCTTTTTCCTGGGAGTTTCTAAGGGAAGGGCAGAGATACTGTGAGAATTGGGCTGGGGAAAAAATAAAAAGGGGCTGGGGAGCTGCTGGTTCTGTTGTTCTCGGCTTTGGAGGAGGAAGGTCGAGCAGCTGCTTGGGTGAGGGCAGCCCAGAGCTGCTGCTTGTGAGTGTGGTCCCTGAACTGGGACCTTATTAACACCCTGCCTCACTAAAAAAGGGACTTTGAGCATCTGCCGGGGTGCCTCAGGGGAAACCCCGGGATCCCCGAGCTCCTTTCCCGTCCCCGGGAGCCTCTCCCGGCCCTGTTCGGGAGCCGGGCTGCTGCTGCTCAGCGCCCGCCGTTTTTCCTGCCCATACTGCGGGTTTTTGCCGCACCGTAGCCCGCACTCCCTGCGTGCCGAGACAGCGCACAGTTGCAGCTGCAGCTGCCGAGTGCCGGCTGCCTCTTGCTCGCTGCCCTGGGCGAGCCCGGCCTGCCGTCCCAGCCCCGCTCCGAGGTTCCCGCTGCCGCCCATCTTGGCCCTCCAGCCCGGCCGCCATGGCCGTGTGGAGCCCGAGCTGCGGCACAGCGCCCCCTGGCGGCGCGGGGAACCATGGCCCCCCCTGCCCGCCGGGAGCCAGCAGCGCCCCTGCCGGCCGTGCCCGGAACTGCAGCCAAGGGCCCGGGGCCCTTCTCTGTGCACGGGCCGAGGCTGCGCTGGGTCTGCGCTGCTGCTGCTGCTGCTGTTTGTTTGCCTGGGTACACACACTGTGAGCAACTGCTGCTCCTGTGCCCAGAGCTGGGCCTGAAACCCTTTCATTTCAAAGTTACAATAATTCGGAGGGAAGGGGGTCATGTTTTCCATTTCAAGGTTCCCACCTTCCTTAGCAGATACCTGTCTCTCAAAGCAAGACAGCTTCAGCTAAGAACCAAAGTCCCCAGCAGGGTTTGTACCTGTGCTGTCAAAGGCAGGTTCTCTCTGCATCACTGAAATCCTCAGACAGGTGCCCAGGGAACATCACAGAACTGCCACTGCCTGAGGCCCTGTCGGGTGACAAATTCTCAGGAAACATCACTCCCCTTTGGACACATAAAACTTGGTTCTGACTCTTCACCACACTTTGTACCTGACCTAGAACACTTTTTTTTCACTGAAATGGATTCAAACATGTTCCAGGATAAAGCAGTACTCAGGGGACACCTTCCAAGAAATCTCTCCATCAGGAATTGGTCCAGTCCAGCCCACAGCTCTTAACTTCCCACCAGCCCCACAGGTCTCCAAGGTGCATAGAAGCCTCTGTGCTTCTTCTGCCTTTCCAGACTATAAACTGAAATATTTCTGATGGAAGAGCTGAGCCAAGTTTCTTTGGACAAGTCCCATTCTTGGTAACCCCACTGCACTGGAACATTGTACTGAACATTGGAATTGTGCAGAATACATCAGAGAAAATTTCCTGGGAATGCTACAGCCAACTTCAAAAGTAGGAAGCAAGCTATGGAATGTCACAAAACTATCACAGAACACTAAAATTCCAGAAGTCTGAGCAAGACATAATGTTTAAAGTCCTATCCCTCACCACATCATTCATGTTCCTAGAGGATACAGAATCTATACAGGAAAAGTTGGTTTTGCCATGATTTTAGCATAGAGAACCCACCTGCACTGCTGACACAACTGCCAATAGACACAACTTTCCTGCCTGGGGGATAAAATGTACCACCCTTTTATTGTAACACACTTCTCCCAAGTTCTGCTTCACAGATGGGAACACAGGCCTGCAGGGGCTAATCCTGACATGCTTTACAAAGATTTGCTGGGAAATCAGACTGCACATGACTTGTGAACCTGCTGGGGAGAGAAGTGACTTTCAGGGATCACACAGGAAGCTGATGGGCACGAGAGAGAGCTGAAATAGTCCCCAAATTTGGGACAGTGCCTCCTCAGTCCCTCTGAAGCCTCATGCTGTGGACAGTGGTCACTGCCACAGCCAATGGCAGTGGGGCTCAGCTTATGGGTTAGGTGGGATTTTGTTTACTTTTTTTAAAGCAAACTTACAAATAATAAATTTTGAACTCTCTTAGGTGGCAAAATGTAGTGGGCTTAAAATAACAAGGCTCAAGAGTATCTAAATCCCTCATTAAGTACCACTTGCCTTTCTAAAACTGATAATCCCACACTGAATGGATCACTGAACATTGGCTCCTAAATTGTTCTGTTTTCTTTGCAGTGTTATTTTAAGATTGTGAATGTTTTCATTCCTTGAAGAGAGTAGGGTGGGAACTAGCCTGTTATTTCTGGAGGAAGAGGAAACTCTCCCAAATTGCCTTTTAAGAACAGAAGCTGTACAACTTTTTGGTTTTTTTTACCGACTCCTCTAGCAGTTAAAAATGTGGCTGATTCTCTCTAACTCCATCACTTCCTCTCCTGTCAAACCTAAATATTTCTCCTAGATCCTATCAAGTCATTTCCATGTACTGTGACAGCATCTATAATTCTGAAGTATTTATAAGGCTGTCTGTTTAATATTAAACTACATGCTCTAGAGCTGTTAAATATTTATGCTATGTAAAATGGATCTAATTTCACTGCACCTTGGCCGGTTAGAGACCTGCATGAGGACCAGACAGCCAATTTAAGATAACAGATGACTGGCCAGCATCTTTTACAGGTCAGCTATGCTCTATTTCAGGATTATTCTGCAAATGCTCTGTCCCTTCCAGCCTTGCTGGTCCCCAAGCCAGCAGCTAATGGAGATTACAGGTTGTAGTGCAGCCAGCACTGCTGGGCAGTCCCAGGGATTTGAAAGAATTCCTGCTGCCCAATCCAGTGCAAGAACATTCTGCTCCACCCTGGGCCAGCAAGGGGAGAACCCAGATTTCCCTTCTCCCCTGGATCTGTGTCTGCTCCTGCTGTGAGGAGCACTGCTGGCATGTGTGTCCTGCTGAGCTCCAGGGATGTGTCACCTCTGTCCCCGAGCCCCAGCCAGGAGCAGGATGTCAGCAAGGAGGACACACCTCAGTGTGCTGTGCCCAAGGCTCCAAGGGAGGCTGTGCTCACAGAAAGCTTTTGGGAACGCTGCCAGCCTGGTTAATGCCGAGTTTCATGCCTAAGTTAAGCACCACCTGTATTTCAGTATCCTGCAGCTTTCCCAAAGCCCAGTTTTCTTGCTATCTAAACAAGCCAGACTCGGGCTTTTGCAACTGAGAAGCATATTAGGAAATGAGTTCCTGGTTTTCACAGCCTGCTGTACTTAACATCACTTAATTTTTACAACCAACAATAAAACGCTTCAGTAGGGTCCTTCTAGCCTGAAAATAACTCAATTTTTGAGTTATTGAGCAGGAGTTTTTTAGTATTGAGTTTTTGAGCTGGATCTAATTCAGCAGACAGAAGTACCGGGGCTATAGGGACAGCTGGACCACTGGACTTAGCAGCAATTCCTGCCAGTGATTGAAGATCCTTCTTTAATATTTAAATTTCAGTGGAGAGAATTCTGTGTTTCTACTGCAATGTGCCATGAAGTGCCTGTTTGAAGCAGTGCTTTAGGAAGGGACACAGGGGACCAGTCACTAATGGCAGCCCCCAGCAGATTCCTCCTGTCTGAACTTCCTCAGACATTGGGAGGTTAAAAACATCTCCAAAAGGCCTTGTAAACACACTGAAACCTGAAATTTTAGGTGGTGAAAAGTTCATGGCCAGACATCCTTGAAAGGTAATGAGACTTTATGGCCTTAATCTATGAAAAACAAATCTCTTTTCAGATACAGCCAGTTAAAGGCTGTTCTTTTGGCATCAGAGCAACATCCTCCACCTGTGTCTCAGGGATGATGAGCAGCCCAGCCAGATGCAGCAGTCTGAAATTCCAGCTACTGAAACAGCAGCATTCAAAGCTGATGTTGGTGCTTGAGATTGGACAGGGAAAACAGAGGCTAAGGATGGTCATTTGTAGCTGCACACCTGTGTGACTTCAGCTGGAAGAGTGAATTTTATCAACTCATCCATGGACACAGGAAGGGACTTGCACTAATGCTGCTGTTATCACTAATTCCTGCAGATAACTGATGAAAGAGTTATGGAGGAGGAGAGCTGGAGCAGCCCCTGTAACAAATCAAAGCCACAGCTGTTCATCTTTCACTATTCTGCTCAGTGCAGAAGCCAAAACAAACCAGAGATCTCTCAGCTGGACTCTGCCACACCCTGAGTGCAAACCTGGTCCCAGTCCTGCACCACCTTTTCAGCAGACACTTCAGGAGGAGCAAACCCAGCAGGCTGGACTCTCCAGTTCAAGCGTGTACCTTTTATGCCCTTCATTATACAGTTTTTGATCAACAGTGCAGCAGGTAACTGGGTTAGCCATTGCTGCCCTGCAGTAGCTAAGGAGAGTTGCCATTTTCACCTGCAGCTGGAAGGAGATGGCTTTGGTTCCCTGCTCCACAGCAGTCCTCCTGGGATGCTGAACAAGCTGCCACAGCCTCCATCTCCTCCCCAAAAAAGGCTGCAGAACATTAACCCTCACTACAGCCTGTTACCTTCAGTAAAAACAGTGGAATCAAGGATTGATCCCAGAGAGCAGCTCCTGCTCTGACTGACCTCAAGCTGTTTTGATGGTGAAGTCAGTAATTCTGGGACAAGACGTGATTGAGAACATGAATTCCTGCAGAACTCCAGACTCCAGGCAGGCTGCAGCTGGAAACAGTGACTGAAAGGGAAGGAGAGCAACAGTGATACATCAGCCCAGAGAGCTCCAAGTGAGTGGCACACGGATGACACAGTTAAAAATAGTCCAAGCACTGAGATTCCTGATGCAGCTGACAGGTTATCCAGCCTGCAGGAATGGGCTGTTGATGGAGCTGAGGTCAGTGTGCTGAAGGAAAAGGATGCTAAGAGAAGTCTAACAAAATCCAACCAATAATCTGGCACAGGAGGAGTTTGCTTTGGAGCAGGAATAGAGCTCATGTGGCTGCTGCCTGCTCTCATTCCCAGCCAGGGGATTTGTGCACCTGCAGCTCTCCATCCCCAGGCTCACACAGGAGCTGGGTGTGCACAGCCCTTCTCCAAATCTCACACAGGAGCTGGGTGTGCACAGCCTTCTCCAAATCTCACACAGGAGCTGGGTGTGCACAGCCTTCTCCAAATCTCACACAGGAGCTGGGTGTGCACAGCCTTTCCCCAGGCTCACACAGGAGCTGGGTGTGCACAGCCCTTCCAAATCTCACACAGGAGCTGGGTGTGCACAGCCTTTCCCAAATCTCACACAGGAGCTGGGTGTGCACAGCCTTTCCCAAATCTCACACAGGAGCTGGGTGTGCACAGCCTTCTCCAAATCTCACACAGGAGCTGGGTGTGCACAGCCTTTCCCAAATCTCACACAGGAGCTGGGTGTGCACAGCCTTCTCCAAATCTCACACAGGAGCTGGGTGTGCACAGCCTTTCCCAAATCTCACACAGGAGCTGGGTGTGCACAGCCTTTCCCAAATCTCACACAGGAGCTGGGTGTGCACAGCCCTTCCCAAATCTCACACAGGAGCTGGGTGTGCACAGCCTTTCCAAATCTCACACAGGAGCTGGGTGTGCACAGCCTTTCCCCAATCTCACACAGGAGCTGGGTGTGCACAGCCCTTCCCAAATCTCACACAGGAGCTGGGTGTGCACAGCCTTCTCCAAATCTCACACAGGAGCTGGGTGTGCACAGCCTTCTCCAAATCTCACACAGGACCTGGGTGTGCACAGCCCTTCCAAATCTCACACAGGAGCTGGGTGTGCACAGCCCTTCCACAGCCAGGGGCAGAGCTGCCCTTCCCTTTGCATTGCTCTGGCAGTGTGGGGACAGGCTCCTCCAGCTGCACTGGAAAAATGAATTGGCTCAAATCCCCTTTTCTTCCTGCATGTCAGTGGGTTTAGCAAACAAACTATGATAATCATGTAGAGCAAATATATTTTCTCCTCTATTTGGTTCAGCCCCTTAAAGCTGCACAGCCTGTATTTTCCATCTGTTCATTTAATCCAGGTGCTGATTTGTCTCCAGAGGCAGAAACATAGGTCAGCTTCATTTTTTCCTCTTTCACACATCTTTACTGAGGAGAAAACTGGCATAAAGGAAAAATCAACCTTTCCTGCTATTTTCCCAGGCAGCTGCAGCAGAGCAGATGTGAAGATGAGCAGTTAACAGCAGCAGTCAGACTCCCAAGGACCTGGATGGAAATGAGCTCTAGAGCTCTGTGGGGGCACTGACATGGACCCCTGCAGTCTGTGAAGATGCAGGTCTCAGAAACTCTGTGCCTGAGTCTGTCTCTGTAAGTATAGCTCTGCCAGATATTCTGCTCAGTATTGAGCTGGAGGGATTTTTAGTGCCACAGAAGATGTGTGTAACAACATACACTTACATCCACTGAAATAATGGAGAAAAGAGGCAGTGGAGTGCCTCACTTTTGATTGAATGATTGGATGGCAAGCTGGAGAAAACATGACATAAAAAGCAGATAAGAACGAATTAAATCTTAAAATAGAAAATCCTGTAGAACTTCCTGATGGCACTTGATTAAAAACATACCTCTTAGCCTCATGCTACAGCTCTTTTCACCAGCCTCTGAGCTACCAGGTGTGGGAAATAACAGAACCATGGAAGGGGTTGTGTTGGAAGGGACCTTGAAGACCATCTCATTCCAACCCCTTGCCATGGGCTGGGGTATATTCCAGTAGACCAGGTTGCTCCAAGCATGTCCAACATGGCCTGGAGGCCTCAAGGAAACCCCATCCATTGATTTCACTGCACTGTAACAGTGCTGGCAATCCTATGTGGCTTGTAGAGGTCAGGCAGAAACTTTGGGAATAACCAAGCCAGAGCATTTAAGACTTACTGGAGCACTGGAGGTAGTACTCCAACAGTTTGTCCCTGTTTCTCTAAAGATGTCATTCAGGCTGTGCTGGGTTTGGCTGGAGCAGATTTAATTGAATTTTTCTCCCATTATCTGGAGTGGGGTTGTGTTCTGGATTAGTGCTGAACATGGGTGATAATCCAGAGATGTTTCTGTTATTCCTGAACAGGGCTTGCACAGAGCCAAGGCCTTTTCTGCTGGTGAGGAATTGGGTGTCCATGGAAGTTGGGAGGAGATACAGCCAGGACAGGAGACCCAAACCCATATTGCACACCTTATGATGCTGTGCTCTGTATATAAAGTCGGGGGAAGAATGAAGAAGGGAGCACGTTTGGAGTGAAGGTGTTTGTCCTTGCAGGTCACTTTTGTGTGTAAAGGGGCCCTGCTGTCCTGGGGGATGGCTGAACACCCACCTGCCATGGCAAGTGGAGAATTAATTCCTTGGTTTGTTTTGCTTTGTTTGTGGTGCAGCTTTTACTTTCCCTATTAAACTGTACTAAACCCACACGTTTTTCAGCTCTTACCCTTCCCATTCTCCCCAGTGTGCTGGTGGGGCAGGGGGCTGTGAGGGACTGGCTGGGGTTAAAGCCTGGCCCAGGTCAAGGACCCAACCACAAATAAATTGCTTTAACACAGCCACAGTATCTGCCTTGCAGATTACTGCACAAGGAGAGGTCATTCTGCTCATAAAAGCCAATGCCTTTGCAAAATGCTCTGACATCAGGAAACAGCAGAGCTGAATTTTTCATGATTTCTTCTATTTCCTTGTGTCAGAGATTGTTTCTTGCTTGGAAAGCTGCTGCCTTCTGCTCAGTGCTCCAGTCACCTGTGTGGGATCTGATCAGATTTTGTCTCTGTGCCAGGGCAGCCTTACCAAAGAATCTGTCTCAGTGGGAATTTAAAATCTCTTCCTGCATGGCAAAGTCCCTCTATGCCAAGAATTCTCCTTTGCAGTGCCAACACCAATTGACATGCTGAGTCCATTGGTGGCATATGATTTCAGTGCCCCTTGTACATTGTGGGAAAGTGCCTTCAATCCTGTTTCACAGCTGATGAGCATTTTAGGGACAACATCTGACTTCTTGGGGCTCACAGCACAGAGTCAGTAGCCAAGACAGCAGGAAGACTCCCAAGTAGCTCTTGATCTGGAGCACTTGGAAAAGTGACCTTTGGCTTCCCTATGGCATAAGGCACATGGAGAAGTTCCATTCCTGCTGTGGGAGAGCACTGAGTAGATGGGAATAGTGTAGGAGTATTGTTTTCCTTTCTCTGTGGCACAGGGAAGGTCAGCCTGGTGGGGAATGGGTGGTTTGGGAGCACCCAGAGCTCTGCCTGCAGCCCCCTCTGCCAGCACCAGCTGCCCCCAAACTTCTGCCTGGGCTAGAGCAAAGCTCCTGCTGCCAACAGCACATTTCAAACACTGTGCAAGGACCACAGCTGAGCTCAAAGTGCCTGTGAACAACCACACTGACCTTGCACACCTCCCCACCCGACCTGCAGGAAATCTGCAGGCTGACTAAAGTGACACAACAGATCAGCAATTGTTTTAGTTGACACTATTTTCCATCTGCATGACACCAGCAGCTCCCAACTGCAGCAGCAAACCAGCATTCAAAATTCAGGGCCCAAGCTGTTACATTCTTGGTTTTGCTAACTCTGTTTATGGAGTTACAAACATGGCCAGTAAACAGGTGAGAAAACCAACAGCTCTACAAGGAGCTTTTTCAACCAATAATAGAACTGCTAACATTTTCACCACCTCTCCTCTTCACATTCTTAACAGGGATTCCATATAAACCATCTAATAGTCTAATCTTGTTCCATCTGCAGTCTGTGAGTTTTTATCATGCCACTCTCAGATACTCAAAACTCACTCCTTGCCTCTCTCCTTCCATCACCACAGATCCTCTGCATTTTAATCCAGGCTTTTTGCTGTAAATTCATGTGGCTTCGAAGACCAAGGCTATCTTATCTGGGCTAAAAAAGCACTGTGAGTTTCTACTACTGTAGCAAATGTTTAATTATTGTTCTTTTGTAAAGTCCAAACAAATGAAGCAATGATATTCCTCCCCATAAGCAGCTGAGTATTAGCAGTGAGCAAACTGTTTTCAAATATCCCTTTTTGGGAGTTGTTAAAATCCACTTGCAGCTCCTGAAATCCTCAAATCCAAACTCTGCCTCAATGCAGCACTGACACATCTCTCTAAAATAAGTGTCCAGCCTCTTAAACCCCCCTGTGATGCAGCTCCAGCTATTTCAGAGAAGGAATGTTCTTTTTGGCAATGCAGACTACCAGAATGGAGCACACTCAGCATCAGTCAGCTGCCACTTTAATACCTGGGCAATGGTTAATGGGGGGACTCTGGGCTTTGCTGGCAACAACAGCAGGTCACCTGGTGGGTCCTTTCTGCCTGCCACTGCTGCCACAGAAAAATGAGAGTAAGAGAGGGCTGACAGCTCTGTAAGTCCTTCTCCTGCCCCACATAATAGAATCTGCAAAGCAAAAATAAGGTCAGACACTTTCAAATTGCTGCAATAGGAGAACTGGGAGATAATTTTATATCCAGTTCTGCAAAAGGCTAAAAATAAGCCTGATATGAGGCAGAAGAAAGAGCCTGAAAATGGATTATTCTCATTTGTCCTGTAATGCAATTTGAAGATGTGCCATGTTTAAGACAGCAGAAGTGTCTGGACTAGGAATGGTTCTTTTTGTGGATTTTCTATCTCCTCTGTAAAGAGTATTTTTTTTTCTAGTGTTTGTACATACCACTTTTAAAATGAAATGTCCACCAGCACTTCTACTGAGCAAGAGCTTCCACATCTGATCAAAGGTTTTAAGAGTAAATTTTTCTTATTATTAAATGTTTAATTTTCATTTTAGGAGAAAATAAATACCTGCTCAAGTTGTTTAAATAACCTGATTCTTACTATGCAAACAAAGGGGTGAACCATTCAGGCTTGCAGGCTCTCAGGTGCTGAGTGGTCACTGGTTAAAGACTGAAATTATTTTGTTCTGAGCAGCTGCATCAGTGCAGCTCAGCCATTTATTCCTGCTCTGGCTGCACCAGGGATCCACACTGCAGTTGCATCCTGCTGCCTGATCTGCATTGCTGTATCCTTGCCAAAAAAATCCAGCCTCTAGCATGCAGAGAGGGACTGAGCCACTACAAAACTTGGACACCCATCCTAAGCATCTTTTATACCTCTGGACAAAACCAGAAAATCTGATGTTTCCAAGTGTAAAACCAGGGATTAAGTTAAAAAAAAATAAGTTAAAACTATAAAATCCTTTGAGGAGTAGAGCATCCCACACCTGCACAGGGTGATTTTTCAGGAAGAATCCAGGTGAATTTGGTTTTCCCTCAGCAGCAGCTGGGAGTGGCCATGGCTGGGGACAGGGCTGCAGGATCACTGCACTCACTGCCCAGGAAAGGATCCTGATACACACACTAATTATGGTGATTTATATCCCAGGCACCCAAAAGTTGTCACAGCTCGGGAATCCCTTTTCATAATAAAAAAAGCACACTTTTCCTAATTATTAATGGAGCTTCCAGCAAGTACCAAATTCTGCAGCCCTCCAGGGTGGAGCTTTGTTTGTCCCAGTCCTGTGCACGGTGAGTGAGGGAGGGGATGAGCACAAACCACAGACACAACTCTCAGCAGTGCTGAGCTTCTCCTTCCATGGAGTGAAGAACCTGGACTGCTCCCAGCCTTGGAAAGGGCTCTTTGGCAGGGCTGCACAGGCACCCGTGATGGAGATTGAGGATTAAAGTGCAATTATCAAATTTCTGATCCATTTCAGAGGGCTCTGCCATGGCAAGACCGTGTTGTCTTCCAGACAGTCTAAAATCTTGCTTGGGCCTCACCAATATTCCTCAAGCAGGTAAGAGAATTACAGTTCAGAGTGCTGATGTTTGGAAATAAAATACAACTGCTTTAACCCTCCTCTGCAGAGGTGAAGGAAAGAAACAACAACAGTCAAGTGATATCACAGAAGGAATTGCAGTTGAGTGGTTTAAAGAACAATTGAAGTATTTATCATTACTAGTGCCTGAGATCCCTTACAGAACCCATTCTTAACTGTTTTCTCTCTCTTATCACTTTGGAATGGTGGGATTAAATTTGTGTTATAGAACTAGTCCCCAAAATGACTGGATTATTAGCACAGAGAGATGTACTCCATCCTGTTCTCTGCTAGTACTACATTTTCTAAAAGCCTCTTTAAGCTGTCAGACTTTAGACTTCTGAAGCAGCATGAAAATGGTAATAAAAGAATTGTGTTTTAAGAAAAAAATTGCTATAGAAAGAATTGTTTTCATTAGTGTTTTGTGAGCAGCCTTGTTGACTGGAATTCCTGTGCTAAAAACGTCCAAAATATGTCAGGAATTGTGGCAATGATAAAAGTAGTGTGAAAGCCTGGAAATTCTTTTTTGACAGGAAGCGTGGAGGAAACTGGAGGAAGCTTTACAGGAAAAGATTTGCTATCCTGGTATCTGCCCTGCCTGGAAGAAGAAATTATTTCTAAGCACATGCCCAGAGACGGTTACACAAAGAAACAAACACAGAAATCCCAGCAATAAATCCCTGAAGTACATTTCAGAGAAGTGTGGGAATTAAAGCAGGGACAGCTCAGTTTCCATAGGCTGTGAGAGCAGTGTTCCACTTCTCTGCTTCCATATTAGCTCAGTGGAGGGGTGGTGACAGCTGCCCTGTGCCCTGACCCTGGCACTGATGGATGGCTTTAATCTCTGGCGTGTGACACCGGTGCTCGTGATTCCCGCAGGTTAATTGATTTCTTTTGGCAAAGCCCATTTCCAACTCCTGTTGTCTGAGCAGCAGGACTGACTGCCGAGGGAAAACAAGGCATCCTGAAATAGAAATTCCTCTGTACCCAGCAAGTAATGGGTGGGATGGAAGGGAGGACTGGCTGGGCAGAAAACAGCCTCTGCCAAAGGTGTGTGATGCCAAGTGCAGGTGGCCTGACAGGTGGGAGCTGGACCGTGGATCTGGGCTCCAGCATGGAGTTTTTAACTGCTAATAGCAAAATGCTCTGTTACCTTTCCTCTCACAGGCAAGCATGGAGGTACCAACAAATAAATCCTGCCCCATAAATTCTGAGGAGCCATTGAAGCTGCCAGTGGGGGCAGACAGGACGTGGTGGACAGCACAGACCCTGCTGCACAGGATCCCTCTCCAGCCTTACTTCTCTCTTACTTCACTCTCACTCCTCAGCAACTTGAGTGAAGCTGCACTCCAGGAATCTCACTGCAGGGTGCCAGTATATTTTTAACACAGGAGTGGGCACACCCCAGAAAGAGCACCCTTCCTAGGAGTAACCTGAGAGAAATTATTTTGTTAACCATTATTTATGACAATTGTTCTTCCCAGTTTGTAACACAAAATATCTGTGACTGGCTAACACCAGATTCATAAACAAATGTGAGTTAGGACAGGGAATGATGCTAAAAGAGAAACAAAACCAGGTTTGACACCTGAATGTTTTTCTTCTAAGAATGGAGCAGTGGCTGTTTGGGAGGCTGGTTGCTCTGGACGTGGATAGAGTTCAACCAGAGCTGCTCAGGGTAGACAGCAACAGAGGAATAATCCCTTTTGTGCAGGAGCAATTAGAGGTGTGGATGTGATCTCCTTCCCACATTAACCCTGCTGCAAAAGCTGGGGCTTTGCAAAACAACCGTGTAAGACACACCAGTGCTGGCAGAGTCACCCAGCTGTGACCTGTGGTGTCTCCTGAGTGAACCAAAACCATCTTCCTTCAGATGTGAGCTGAGAACAGCTGGATACCACAGTGCCCTGCTCAGCATAAAGGTCCAGGTGGGCTTGACATAGTGAAAAAAATGGGAGTGACCTGGAACTCATCACTGTCTGAATCCTGAGCCCCTCCTTCACCACCCGAGGTGCTATCATGCCACACTGGCTGCAAGTGTGATGCAAAGGGACACAAATCACCACAGTTAGCAGTGGAACAAGCATTCTCCTCTCTGAACACAGGAAACACAAGCCCGATGATTTCCCACAATGAGGTGAGCACCCTGAGCAAAGGAAAATGCTGCAGAGATGGTCTCATCTGCTGCACTGACACCAAATAGGACTTTTGGCTCCCTGCAGCAAAGAAGCCACCCTGAGCACCCAGAAATTTATGTTCATCTTGCCATGCCTCCAGGTCACTGCCTGGCCTGGCATTACAGCTTATGTGCACAAGCACAGCACAAGCACAAAAGAGGGCTGGAGAGCAGATCCATGAGCTGGAGAGCAGATCTCACCTTCCTGCCTCATGCCATGCTGGGGAGGCCATCAGAAACAAGCTTTCATGTCTTCTCCAAATAATCTGCTGTAAGATTTACCACTTTTTTATCTTAGGAAGTTCTTCCTAGCATCCAATGCCCAACTTCCCTTCCTGCCATTTAAGAGCCTTTTATGCAGATAACAAACACGTCACTGTGTCCCCAAAGCCACACTGAAGTTCAACTCTGTAGGACTTCCCATCTTTATGACATGAGGTCTTGTTTTTCCACAATGTTTAAAATCTCATTATAGAGGAACTTCTCCTTTCTTTGGTATTTATGTATGCTAATAAAAGGAAGGTGGAATTGCACTTACAGGGCCACAGCACCATCTGTGGCACTGCTTCCAAATCTCTTTCATCCATGTGATAAGACAGAAAGTATCACCCAAACTGTTCCCACACTTATGTCAACTCCAAACACCCGATTTTCCTTCTTTGTGTACTACACCTAGAGTGATATCCCAGGGCCCTTCTCCCTAAGGTAAATCAAGGCTGCCATTCTCCAGAGGGGGAAAAGCAAAGGCAACTTACAGTCAACACCAGGCTAGTCACCTACCCACATATTCAGCATGACATTACACACAGTAACTCTTATTTTTCAACAATTATGAGAAAGAAACTAACCCCAGGAGTTTGTATGTCATGTGGAAGCGTCTTCTGAATTACTGTAGTTGCCAACCGTGAGATGATCCGAATCGGTTTCTTTACTGAAAAACAGTAGCTTTTTTTTCATGAAGCTGCAAGAAGGGACTGGGAAAGACTCTTTATCATAGCAACCCCTGAGTGCACATGTTCCCACACACAGCTTGCCTCCTCCTTGCCTCGTGTCCTTGAGTGCCAGAGGTGTCAGCGGGGCTCTGGGGATGGAGGCGGGCGGGTGCAGCCTTGAGCACCAAGCTCTGGGAAGCACCTCCTGCTCCTCACCTCACACTCCACCAGCTCCAGCACACAGCAGCCCCTCACCATGGCCAGCCTGGGCTGTGACATGCTCAGGCAAGGGTGTAAGGGGCCTGTGCTCTCCTCTGAGCCATGTGGCCAACAACTGAGATCCACCAGAGCAGAAGCGTGTAAAGGATGCCCAGCCAGCACGACCCAAGCCCCGGTGCTTCGTGCAGCCTCATGCACTCTGCTGAGCCCAGGTTCTTAACACACAACCCAACATCCTTTACCTGGAAGGGCCAAAGCCAGGGGAAGAGTACAAGCATAATGTTCAAGAGAGCAAACAGGCTGTGGTGCCTCCCCGTTCCCAATGCCAGGCTACTCACTGTTGCTCAGCTTTGGCTCGGTCACTGAGGAAGAAGAGGGCTGTGGCCAGGAAGAACATCCCTCCCAGGACAACGACAAACGGGCAGAGCATGAGTGCATAACCCAGGCTGAGGAACTCCCACACTGGGGACTCCTTTGTGCTTTGTCGGATCAGGTCGGAGATCTGAGAGAGAGAGGGCAAAGAAATTCGTCACTCAGATGGAAAAGAAACACCATAATAGTGAAGGGAACACGATTCCTGAAACAACCACCCACCAAACATGTGTGAGGTTTAAAATGGAACAGCATGTTCAGCAGAAGCTGAATGTCCCTCACACCCTTCAGCCTTCCACACAGGAGCCTGGGCAATGTATGCTCTGAGGCTCGGCAGGGGTTCTCCTCTCACTGTCACTCTTCTGGCCTGATCTAATATTATTCCCACACCCTTTCCATGTTCTCCCAGGCTGTGTCAGTGACAGCATCTGTGGGAGTCTGACCTTGCTGTACTGCCCAAACACCCTGGGGAGCCAGCAGGGCCATGAGTGAGGGAGTGATCAATCTTCTACAATTCCTACCAGGTCCTGCTTACTCCCACACCTGACCTACCTTTCAGCAAAGGGAGGTGTTAAATTCCATTTCTGTGTACTGAGTGGGAAGGGGGAAAATGTTTTCCAAAGAACAATGAGAGATCCCATTCTGATTTGGGGAGACAGAATGTGAACATGGGGGGTTTATGCCCATGTCTGAGGTATGGGGCTCATTCCTTCTTCCAGCCTCCCAAGCTTGAAGTGTATTTGTGTGCAAGACTCAGGCTCAGACACAGGGCTGTACTCACACTGCACACCACCAAATGTATGGATTAAGACAATCTGCACCTTCTGACAACCAAAAAGCATTACTACATGAAAGTAAACAGAAATTATTTATACCTACACAAAGGAGAGACATGCAAAGGCATTATTTAGTTTGCTATGAAAAGCTTTTTCTAGAACCCAGTAAAATGTAATGCATGTCTGTAGCTAAAACTATCACATTTTAGTATTTACTACCAAAAACCCAACTTTACTCTCCATAAATCTAACAGAGAAGTAGCAGCAGTTGGGGTGGGTCTCAAGGCATTGGGTATTTAAATGTCCAGCTCTGTTTTTATCCATGACCTTTCATTGGGGGACAAACACTAGTTTATACCAAAAGACTGCAGGGAATTTGCAACATAAAATCCTACTGCTGTGCACACACACAAATCAGCTCCAGAAATAGTCAAAGTTTGTGCAGCAGCTCCTAAACTGCCACATTCCTGGAAATGGAAAAGTTGGAGTCAAACACAACCTACAAGCAAGATCTGACATTCAAGGCTTAAGCCTTGACAGCGAAAAGAAGAACTGTCACATGCAGGAGAAATCACCAATGCCCACTCTGCAGAGACCTGGAAGGTAAATGTGTGTGAGGAGACGCCTCAGCAGAGCCAAGCACAGCACAAGGTCCCAGAAGGATGATGCTCATGGGGGAGGAACAGCTCACTGGGTGTGTTTTAGAGGGACCCCTTGGTGTCCCTCTCACAGCTCAGCCTGGCTCCTGTGCAGGGATGGAAAGGAGGAGCTGCCAGCCCAGTGCTGGGGGTGACACTACAGCACTCGCTGGAGCTGAGGACTGTCCTACGGGATGGAGCCCTCTCAAATAACAGGGAGTGAATTAACGCTGGAAGAGTGTAACTACAGAAAGAACTGAAACGTTTTAGCCCAATTTCTCTGTTTCATTCCCTGCCCTAGGAAGGATGAGGAGAAAATTTAAGTGCTTGGGATATAGAACAGTTCTAGTCCTCTCAAAAGGAACTTTATTCAAAGTGTAAAACACATGAAGGAAAACAAGAGTGTTACAAACAATTCTCATGTGGGACTGAATGCAAACAAAGTGACCATTAGTCTGAGAGATATATTTAAAAACAGCAACAAGACTTGAATGTGAAAAGAATGCACCCACAGGAAAGCAGCAGAATGTGCTCTGCACCCAGGAGACAGGGACATCAGTTGGTCATTAATTCCCTTTTGTATCCAGACACCTTAATTCCAAACATTTCCCTTACTCTTCATTATGAACCAGAATTTGGCATCGAGTCAATGTCTCTGTCAGGCTGCAATAGCCAGAATTGAGGATATTCTAAAGCAGAAATCTAGACATTCTAAACCACTTTTCATTTTTGGGAATGGATACAATTATTCTCTAAAAGGACCAGACAATAAATCACTTGACAAATTGACATGACCAGTCAGCAGCAGAGGATGAAAAGCCTCTCCTGATTGCTTTCTCCATGGATGACACGACATTCTAGGCTAAAAAGCAGCTTTGAAAGTGTCAAGTCTCCAGCAAATAAATCTCCCAATGCAGTTTGTCCCACACCTTCCCTTCTAATGCATTGTGTTGACCTTTTATAGCAACAAATCATGTTGTTATTAAATCTGCTGTATTTTTCATTTTTAACCAAACACATTCTGTAAATGTACCATTTAGAAAAAAAATGCCTTTCCTCCCTTTCAAGGTATAATTCTTTCCACCAAGCCTGCTGGGCATCCTCATCCAGGTTCCATATTCCCTCCCCAATGTCTTCATCTCTTAACTCAAGGATTTTATCAGGGTCCACATATTTGTTTTTGCTGTTAGCAGTCACTGTTCTCTCTTGTTTTGTTCCATTTGGTCACAAACCACCTGCTAAGGCTGGAACTTTGGCATCTCCTCTCAAGAGGACACAGGACATAATTACAGACCTAGGCTCCAAGAATGACACACCATTTGCCAAATGCTCTGCTCTGTACTGCCAATTTTGGGTTTTCCAGACTCCTTGCAGTGACAGCATCCTGAGCTGGCCAACTGTGATTTGGCAAGACCCAATCAAGAATAATTTTGGTGTTCTTCTCTCTAACATGAGTAATAAACTGCGGGGGCTGTGTGTGGCTGGTGCCAGCTCTGCAGCACCGAGTCGTGTGTGGGATCCCTTCCTTTGTTCCTCCAGCTGGGAGGTGGCAAAAATCTCCCAAACACGTATGCACAATGTGGGGGTGGCAGATCCAGAAGGAAGCCCCATTGCTGCTCTGCAGTCTAATCACAAGTCCTTGACAGCAACCTGACTGTGAAGATTCACATCTCCTCCCTCACTGTGAGCACAGAGCTCAGAGCAAGAGGGATGACTTTGGTGGATAAAGCTGAGCCTGAGGCATTTTCAGAGCAGAGCTGGCAGCAGCTTGGATGGAGTCCAGCTGGAGGAGACAGCTCCTGCTTTCCAGAGAACCAACAGTGCAGCTGCAATGGGCACCATCCCAACCCCAAATCCCCACTGAGCCTCCATCTGAGTGCAGGAGACAGCACGGGGACAAAGGGAAACTTCATTACTGTCTCGGGAGCTACACAGTGTGTGCTTTGGAATAGGGAACAGGTCACGGATACAGCAGATGCCAAGGTGGGCTGAAGCCCAAGGAAGGCATCTGGATTCCATGTTCTGTCTCTCCTGAACAGTCTGGGCAGGTAAATTAACTGATTTATTAATTACACAGTGTAATGGTAACAACATCTCTGAAATCACTGTTTCATTTCATCTCTCTCGTTGCTGAGTCATGAATCTCAATTCCTCTGCAACTGGCTTCTCTAAATTTCTGACATTGCCACTTGGGCACAAATCCTGCTACATGAAAGGGCATTTCTGGCACAAACATCTGATTTTCATGATTACCAGTTTGATACAAGCCAGGTTGTCCCTGGCTGATCACTCCAGTACAGTTCTTTAACACAGTATTCCCTGTCACCCCACAATGGTTTGGGATCCGCCCACTCTGAAGTGAGTATGAATGCGAAAGGTTTCTTTAATTTTCTAAAAAAATGGAATATGAATGCAAATGGAGCTGAGAAAGCAAAAATGAGAGATTTTATAAAGTAAACAATTTGCTGGGCCTGGCGGGGGGGAGCAGAACCATTTACACTGTGCTAAATGGCATGAGGAACACTTTCTAATAAGAGGAAGTAAACCTGTTTCTTTAAGGATATTTTCCTCCTCCCAGGATGTGCAGGCTGCATTAAATACTTGGTGTTGCCTTGAAAAAGGCTACAGTAAATTCAGATGCTCCACAGGGATGCTGCTTGCTATGGCAGGACATGGACTTGGTACATCAGAGCAATATCTGCCCCATTTTCCCTGGAAAGGGTTGCAAGTCTCTTTTCCTGACATCATTAACTACATTTCTCTCCAGACTGGTGTGCCCAGGGATTTTCTCAGTTAAGACTGGACTTTCTGTGATCCCAGAGATGCCTCATACCATGGGGAATGTGAAGGAACTGCCATGACAGAGCCCAGGTAGGGGACACGTAGGGAGGGGGGTGCCCATGTAGGAACAGGTCTGTGGCACAGGGCCTCCAGCAGCATTCCTGTCCCCACCTGCCCTGGCAGCATGGGCCCCCTCCCTGTCCCTGTATCCCACAAAAGCAAAGTGATTCCTCGTGTTGAAGAGAATCTGCACACATTCTGAGAGGTGCTCAGCACCGTGAAAACTGTCCATTTTGGGAGTGTGCAGGATCCTTGGCAGCTCAGAGGAAGAAAACATTTATTTAAGGAGGTTTTTGGTGCACAGAGGAGTGACAGAGCAAATGAGACAGAGCTCCAGTGCAACAATGACCTGCTTTGGATTTCTGGGCTTTCTCTAATGAGATACTTTCACCTACATTAAACATTTATCAAAAATACTGGGAACCTCTACATCTAACAAAGTCATGAACATGACAGATGCACAGAACTCTGAGAAAACACCAAAGCAGGCTGTGAACTCTTGGCACAGAGCATTTTAGAGTTGGGAAGTCATTTGGTATTTTATTGGCAGACTTAAATCTTACCTGTTCCTGAGCCATCAGAAGTGGGAAGTTTGTTAGCTCGCTGCAATGAGGAGATCAATCCCTTCAGGACTGGTCTCCAGGTGGTTAATTCTCCTCTTATTTTGCAGCTGACAGCTATGTCAAAGATTTGGCCTTTCAGTGCACTATGAAAAAGGCTTTTAATTACTCAGGACCAGAGAAATCCTCAACTTAAAGCTGCTGCTTGAAGAAACAGGTAGTAAGGAGGAGCACAGCAGATGTTCAGACTAGCAAGGCCAAGTTCCATTTTACCCACCAGTGTGGGTCATACACGAGCATCAGTGTGGGGAAAGATCTCCACAGGACAAGTGATGCCATCAGGGTTACAGCACACCTGCCAAGCAGCTGGGACTTGGTAAAGAAAGAGCAATAAAAGCCATAAATGTATATCACATTTCATCTGCCACCTCCATCAGGTGATGGGAGATGCTGCCCATACTGACTCACGTACACTGTATTAAACATGCTGCAAAAGGCAACAGGACAGAGACCTCTGTTCCATCCTCAACCCCACAAGAGCAGTGCAATATCTCCTGATGGTCCATGAAACAGAGAGTGATGCCAGGAGAGCATTTTGCACTTTTTTTTACAGGAAATTACTGCCTTTTTGACCTTGAGTTCATCCCTTACCCTGCTTTGGCAGGAGAGACAGGACTGTGTAACCACCAGCAAGGGCCATATTTGAGGAATGGCTGCTTGGGTCAGACAGGGACAGAACACCCAGACTGCAGCATCACATCCCAACAATCCACTTTATTGCAACACCCTGCCTTTCAGTCAGACAGAAGTGGATTTGACTCCCAATGGGAGTTTTAGTCTAGCAAACTAAACTGGATAAAGTGTTCTTCCAGCATGTCCTACTCCGAAGCAGCCATAGCATTTTAAACCATGAAATAGGAATTTTAAACCATAATACATGAATTCTGCTTTCTCAGGCAGGCAAGTCTTTACACATAGAGCTACTTTCAATGCAGATATACTTGGTTAGGTAAACACCTTCAAACCAAATCAACAAAAAGGCTGCTTCAAACTGGGCCAAGATGCTGTGAAATCTCTACCTCCAGTTATAGCTTCCATTAAAAAGTATCTTAATTGCTGCATTTACTACAGTTTTTCTTGCCTTGCCCCTAATGAAATGCTGATCTGCCTGCCCTGATATTCTGCACCAGGGATAATTAACACTGCTCTGCTAACTACTTGCCAAAGGAAGGTCATTAGTATTCGTGCTGCTTAAATAGCTCATTAGATTTATCAACCTGCTCACAGGAAAGCTGGGGAAGGAAGAAATGTGAAGGATGCCAGGGCTCCCACAGCCCAGCTGGCATGGAGTGACTCCAGTAAAGCTGAAACAGCCCAGGAGGGCAGCAAAGATGGGAACCACCATCAGAGGAGTGCAGGGAGCAGGTTTAGCCCATCAGAAGGTGCTCGAGGAGGAGAGCTATCTCTGACAGTTTAGAACATCCTCCTCACGGGTGTGACCAGGAGATACAGACTGGTTTTCATCCTCAGACCTGTGAACAGCTGCACAGAGAAGAGGAGGGAGGGTTTAAGCAGACAGGAGAGCAGGCAGCAGCAGCTCAGCACATGGAGGGACAGCAGTGCCTGCAGCAGGTCCTGTTGGCAAGGCCAGGGTGGAAGAGGAAGGTGCTCAGGTAGAAAGAAAATTACAAACTTGGAGGAAGGAAAGAAAAAGTCCCAAGCCATAGCCTTGAAATAAAACCCCCTTTGCCTGTGTTCAGATTTCCAGAAGCAGAAGAGCAGTCAGGAAGTGGAGGGGGACACAAGAAGGATGATGTAAACCCTGAGCAGGGGAAACAGGTTCATACCTGTGCACAGATGGACACAGGAGCATGGACTTGAAGTTGTTTTATTTTAAAGGGCAGCCAATATCAAAGCAGAATTAGTGATACAAAGAGCTGGAGTTGTGATGCAGCCTGAGAAGAGTTAACTATTTCACATGCTGCTACCACCTCCATCCACTTGCTCTTCTGAATCTGAAATACTGTCTAGGGCAGCAGTTGAAGACCTTTATCTGATACTCAACATTAATGGTGGGATTTGGGGCATTTCTCTTAACACTTCTATGCTCCAGCAATTGTGTCTGCATAGTGGGAGTGGTCAAAGACAGAAAAGTACTGCACATGTTTGGCTGTAATGCACTCAGCAGGTGCACTCTCACTCGACTGCCTCAAGAATAAAACGTGGAGTGACACTAGAGTTGTTAAAAAGGAGTTATTTAAACTCTACAGGTTGGTTATCATAAAGATCTTGAAAAAAGTTTCAGCTCTCTAGGAATAAAAGCTGTCTCATCTGCTGAAATACTGCAGCAATGCCTGTTCTCATTTGGAAATGAACATGCAGTGCTGATTTACAGTAATTGATCTCAGAGCTTGCCATGTAGTAAAGCTTTATGCAAATTACAGCTGCCACCCTAAAGCTGCATTTGCATAACTCCTTTGTAAGTCAATCTTAAACCTTTTTACCATAATAAAAGTTATCAATATTTAAAGAGACATGAAAAATAGCCACATATATGTGCTCCCTGCCACTTAGCTTTTAAGCACTAATGTGTATTTTCTGCTTTGGGTGGTTGAAAGAGCTGCAGAGCAAGATTTGGAGTGGGGAGAAGTTACAGAAAATCTGAGTGTGACCTTGAGCTCTCAGGACACAGCACAGAGCATGGCAGCAATTGCACACCTGAGGCTGTGGCTGATCAGCACCTTCTATGTTGCACATGGGGGATTTAAGATCAATACAATATTTATTGGTATCCAGCAGAGACAACTGCCTGCCACAGCTCAGTCCTACAAGGACAAGGTCGCCAATTCTTTATTAAGGACATTGCTAGAGGGAATCCCACTAGAAACTCACCAAAACCATGAAGGATTCCAGCCACGTTTGATCAAAGCACGGATCATTTAGTGAGGGGACTTCAGGGCAATTCTGTAAGCAGTTGGAAGACACAGCAGAGCTCCAGGATCCCGGGTGAACCCAAGTGACCAGGAGGCTGAGTTTCACCTGCCTGTTACTGCAGCTCACAGAATCACAGAAGGTTGGAAAAGATCTCTGAGATGATCAAATCCAACCTGTGACTGAACATCACCTTGTAAAGCAGACCAGAGCACCGAGTGCCAGGTCCAATCATTCCTTGGACACCTCCAGGGCCTCCTGCTGCTCTCCTTCAAAACCCACCCCTGCTCTTGGTCTGCCTGGGGCAGAGTCTGGAGTCACAGCAGTGGGAGTTGATGTCCTCAGGGTGGGGATTCCCAGAAGGAATGTGGGAATCAGGTTCCCAAATTTCCCTTAAATCCAGCAGGAGTGAGTTACTCAGCCCTCACAGACTGCCTGGAAAATCCTGGTTGGAATCTGAGCCCCTTCTGCACCCTGCCCAGGTGGGGTTTCAATGCTGCATGAAGGTTTCCATCCTGCACTGCAGCTGGACAATTCCTGTGGATTTTAATACCCAGGTTCAGTGCCTGCCCTAGCTCTGGTGCAGAAGCTGGCTGTCCTTTCTCTTTAAATAGTATTTGTTATCCTGTGTTATGGGGAGCTGTGGTTGACCTTTCAGTCCTGGTAGCAGAGGAGGGATGAATCAGGCCAGCCAGAGAAGAGGCTGCACAAAGGGATGCTGGCTCCTGCCACGGCATGAGTGCTTCACTCCTCCTCCTCTGCACAGAGCCTTGGACCTGCATCACCTCCTCTCAAATCACAACTGCCCAACAATTACAGCATTAGAAAAGGATAATTCAAAATAATAACGAATATTTTCCCAGACTCAAGAAAGCCTAATGCAGCTACTAAACTGGTGCTATACATATTTCAGCCAAGAATCCTTAAGTAACTCACAACTTGCTTGATCTCTGAATACCAGGAGGGAAAGGCACATTATTTCTACAGCCAAAGACCTTTTATTTTTAATATATGACATTGAAGAGCCCCAGGCAGCTTTCAAGATTAATTGCAATCATTCAGGGCCCTAGGTATTGCTGCTGGACATCCCTCTCATGTAAGGAAAAGGATGGACCTGCAGCAGAGTCACTGAGGCAGCCTGGCCTGCCCCAGCCCTGCCCTCATCTCCAGCCCCTGTCCTGCTGTCCCCTGCTCCTCTCCCACATTCCCTGCCTCTCCTGCAAATCCTTGGTTCTTGCCACCTTCAAATAACTTCTAAAATAAAATCGTTTCTCCCCAGGTACCCAGAACATTGAAGTAAATAAAGAGTTAAGCTAAACTGTTCATTTTTATTCTCTTGAGAGACTTCTCATTTCTTTGGTCTTCTCAGTCTTATCTCTATCTGCCTTTTCCTGTGTGCTTCAGAGGGCTACAGAGCAGTCACAGCATTGCCACTCAAAAGTAAACATTTATGTATAATTAAATAGATATACTCACAGAATTAAATATATAAAAATAAATATGTGTAGCTACAGACACTGGTGTCTACAGCATGAATAGATGAGCAATGATGGTTGTAAAAAATAAAAAAAGTCCCACAGCACCCAGCAGCTGTGTCTGAGCTGGAGGAGCACAACAAAGTCCTGTCTCTGAGCTGATGGGAGCAGTGAAAATCCCAGTTACACCCCTGGGTAGCAGCACTTTCAACACATCAGGAGCAGGGTCACTTAGGGATTTCTGTGGAAGCTACTGTATTTTATAAATGATGATCTGTGATCTCAAACTCCACTGAAGGAAAAAGACATTTTCCCAGTATATCCAGATTTCTTTTCCTCATTACATTTCCCAGGCCTTTTATTTTCAACCGTGAATGTTCTCTGACTGCCAGACCCTGACTGCTCTGACCCAGAGCTGGGTCTCCTGTTCTGCTCTGCAGTAGGATAATGGTGGCATTGGAAGGGAGATCTCCAGTCAGATCAAGGCCAGCCACTGAAGCAGTCACAGAAGGGAACCCAAAGTGAGCACCCCAGGAAGGAATATTAATAAAAATAAAATAAAAATTAATAAAACTAATTAAAGTACTAATAAAAACACCTGGTTGGGCACTGATCAGGACACCCAGAGAATGGTCATGGCCCCGAGGCTGCCAGAGCTCCAGGAGGGTTTGGACACTGCTCCAGGGATGCCCAGGGTGGGATTGTTGGGGGCTCTGTGCAGGGCCAGGGGCTGGACTGGATGATCCCTGTGGGTTCCTTCCAGCTCAGAATAATCTGTGGTTCTATGATTTACTGTCATACAAACCAGGTACAGCTGTGTGGTGCTGCCCATAAACAGGTATTTGGTTTCTGAGGTCAATTAACAGCTAAACACACACATGCCTCTCTTCCAGCCTCATTTCTATCGGCCCTGTGCCCACACCACAAGAACACTGTCTCCTTTCAGAGCTGTCTGTGAGCTTTATAAACAGCCTAGGCTAAAGAGATGTGGAAGCTTATTCCCCACAGCCAAGTGCTCCCCCCTGGTTTGAACTGCAGCTCACAAAATCCCGACCAGGTAAAAGGAGTTGCACTGCTCTGCAGCACTTCCCATTGTGCTGACAAACACAGGCCTTCCTTCCCAGCACGGTCTAACTTGGCATTTCAGACGAGCAGCTCAGAAACAAAAGCCAAGGCTGCCAGAGCCTGCCGTGAGCACTTACAAATCCGATGAGATAAGGGCTGCCAGCATCTCCCAGGAGGTGTGAAGTGAAGCTCTGCAAGGCCACGGCGGTGGCTCGGCGCGTTGGGATCACCACGTACTGCAAAGGAGGGGAAACAAACCAAAACGGGTCAAGAAGCTGAAACGAGAACCTGCCCGTCTGTCTTGTGCTGCTCAGTTAATGCCCAGGGCAGCACAAAACAAAGCAGCCAGAGCCACTGGCCAGTCCATGGCTCAGACACCCTTCCTGCTCTGGAGTTTTCCTGTTGGCAGGTGCAGAGGGAAGGAAGCTCTGCCCACTCTGCTCCATCCCCAGCAGTGCTGGACTATCAGCTTTGCCCACAAGACACTTTGCTGTTGCTCCTCAGGCTGTATTTTGCTTTGCTGTTGGGGAGAATGAAATTTAAAGCTGCTCAACACCATTAGCCTTCCAATCAAGGACCGGGGTGTAACCTGGGATATCTGGTTTATTCCATAATAAAAGTTATTTTGTTTCCTAAACCATCAGCAATCCACATCAGTATCGAAGGTCACAGTCATCCATCCTCCCTTCCCAGTCCATCTTTAGCCACTTTACATTTTTCTCAAAAACTTGTGAGTCCATCTGTGAAAAGTGACAAAGTCACGTTAGGAAAATTTTCCATAGCCAAGATACTGTATTTTGGTCTCCACTCCTCTAATAGGACATGACACCCTTAGCCAGGTCATGCAGAATCAGTCAGATTACAAAGGAACAGTGGAAAACACAAATTACTTCCCCATGAAGGGACTAGAGCTCACAGATAACAGAGCCCTAACCACAGGAGAGGATGCAAAATTAAAAAATAAAAAACCTAGCAATCCCTTGTCCTGTAGAATGACCTTAATTTTATCATACACTTTTTAGAGGCAGAAGAAAGTAATTGTCTCTTGCATAAATTGTTAAAGATGCTGGCTAAGGACATCTGCATCAAATCCACATATCCCAGTTTATGAATTGATCCTGTCTTGATTTAAAGGCTGGAAGTAATGAAGAGTTCAATAGGTCTCTAAATCCAAGTGACAGTTGTTTCTGCCTGTAAGCACTGAGTCTCACTGTGCCTTTTCCTGTGCCTCTGACAGGAATGACTCTTGTTCAGCTCTTTGGAGACCACGATCCATTTTATTTATCCACTTTCTCTCTGATGGGCTGCCTTCAGTCTTTCTTTAGAAGCCCTGCCTTGCCAGCATCCTTGCCATCCTTTCCCAAAGTAATTTATTAATTAAATGTGACATTTCAGGACTGGCCCATCCCCAGCCAGAGCCACAACAGAGATCCTTTACCTGAACTGACTGGCAGGGAGGACTCACTCAGGGCACAGGACTAAAGTACATGGCAGTGCTTGAACTATTCCTCTCAGGGAAGGGGAGTTGCCCTGTCTGCAGTGGAAAGAATTACCATAAAAACCAGAAACAAAGGAAAGAGCATTGAGAAAATCCACACTAAAAGAGAACTGATGCCTATTTAAAATTATCATCTTGTTCCAAGCACAGACAATTTTGAATTATGGGGAAAATTAGATTAAATGCTTTTCCTCAGGGTTTACCATGTGTGTTCAGATGACCTGCCAGTTCTTTCATCCCTGCTTTGACAAAGCTGCAAATGCACACTGCTAATGCACTTTCATGCCTTGTATTAAGCAGACACCCTGTTCAACTTCTGTTGTACAAAAGAAGAGCAAGATGTGTTCAGATCCAGAGCAGCTGCCCAGCTGTGGATGTCAGGCCCTGTCCTCCTTTTGCATCCAGAACTCAGGACACAACTTGAAGAAAGAAATTCCAAGAGGAAAATTAGCTTTAAACCTCATTAGAGACACAGAAATGTGCTGAAGGTCAGGATGTGAACAGTAGGAGAGCCCCACAATTCATTCCCACCTCCCAAAGAGGCAGATAATGGATGCAACCTGGATAGACCAGACAGAAGAAAAGAAAAATTAAGAGTGAGTTATTTTTGTTCTTCCCACCTGGCTCAGTTCACACAGGGGCAGTGGAGAGGAATTCTACAAGAACTCTTTGGGAAAGGGCATCTGAGTAGATAAAGTGAAATTCTACCTAATTCAAGAGTGGTGCATAAATGTGAAACACGAAATTTGAAACTTAAAATAATCTTTCTTTCTGTAAAGTTTATGTTAGCCAATCTGTAGGAAAAATCCTGCCTGGTTCTATATTCTATCCATTTTTGTAGCAAAAGGACAAAAGAAATGGCACATTTATTAAAATACATTTATTTATTTATTTATTTATTTATTTATTTATTTATTTATTTATTTTTCAGGGAGTGGCAGTGAATTGATGGTAATCAGAGGAAGAAATCTTAATGATACCTGTATCATATGTGTGCATGCACATATAAATATTTACACACATGAATATGCACATGTATATTAGAAATAATTTTGCATGTGTAGCTACATTATGCAAACAAAGTTTTGCAAGCAGCAGTGCAGTTTCCAGCTTAACTGAAGAAGTTACTGATGGCTGAAACACCATGAAGTGCTAAAAGTTGGTATATTTGGTCTGGAATTCAAGAGCCAAACACTCCCCTCAAAGCAAAAACCCAACATGTAGCAAGCAAGTGAACATGACCTCCTTGAAAAACATATTGGAAAGAAAGAAAAAAAATTAAACCAGCACCTCCAAAAAAAACCCAAAAAACCTCCACCCTATCCCTACTTAAAAAACATTTTGTTCTGATGGACAGGAAGCAGCTGGAAAGCAAACATCTACTGTTCTTGGAAGACAGAAGTAAATTACAACTCTAAATGGGCACTTCAGTACTAAAATAGATCTAAATTCAAAGCATTCATGGCCTGGTTTGGACATCCCACAGAAAGTGGAGGTGGGAGAGCCACAGCAGCCAAGCCTGGGGGATTGTCCTGGCTCATCCCTGGTCCCAGCTCCAGAGGATGGGCAGGGGGGCTGACCAAGCAGCTCTGGAAACCTCTGCTCTTTAAATAGAGGTTCAGCAAGGGCAGGGATTACTGCTGACATCTCCTTCCTGACAGGAAACCAGCAGCAGTTGGTTTGAAAAAAAGTTAATGGGGAAAGCCAAGGAGAGATCACCCTTCTCCCATGTGCCAGAGGTAAGTTCTGATGTTCATGTCTAGGCTGTAATAGAAACTCCACTGTCTCTCTCACTCTGCTGCCCTTTCTGGGTCAGGAAAACTCATACTGGCCTCTTTCAGCACCAAAGACAAAGCAAACCTGCACTAACACTGTTCCAGCCACTGACAGAACCTAAAATAGCCCAGTTGTCCCTAATGTTCAGAGAAGGGAAAGGCTGGGATCCAGAGAGACCCTCCACAAAAGCCAGGCAGACATTGCCTAAAAAAAATTACTCCTAAATGAAGTGAAAGGAGGCTGCTGCTGTTTCCAGCTCCCAGCACACCATGGAGCAGAACATTTCCACCTGCAGCCCTTGGAGGGTTTGGAGTGGGCTGTGCTCCCTCATTCTCAGGCATTCCTCACCCTGCCTTCAAATCTAACCTGCAGCACTTGGAGCATTGTGTGGAGGCACTCAGAGAAGCAACAAGAACCTCTGGAAATGCAATTTATCTTTGGCTATAAAAATAGGGCAGCATTTTGTACTAAATAAATAACTGGGTTTTATTTTTAGGGAAGGTAATCAGAATAAAAGCAACATTCCTGCATGCCTATGGCACAGCTGAGCACCAGTCTGTGCCTGTTTCAAGCCTAAAGGAAGACTTTGACTATACAACAAAACATCAAAGCAGCTCCTTCATGGCAGGTCATGACCATTTAGAAAGAACTAATGTTTTAAAAGAAAATAGAAATATGCAGAGCAATTTTTTTTGCATGAACGTCAGGACTATGCATAAACTGGAGGATGGCTTTTCTCAGCAAAGTCTTAAAGAGAATGTGATTGAAATAGAGGCACTTCACATTGCTCTTACACAAAAATTCCAAGCCCCTGCCCATCATCTCTGTTTCTGAGATGTGGTATGGAGGAAACCCCCACTATTAGCACCAGATTCCCACAAAGACCCACACACTGCACATGTCTCAGTGTTACCCACTTCCTGCTGCACTGAAACTCATTCATTACTGCTGTTACAAGGCACTTTTAATGCTGCTTTGGGGTTCTGGTAATTTTAAGGCCAATTTGCAAAGATGGCTGATGAAATCTGTTTCATAATTAGCAAGCTCCATACAAAGCATCCCTCCTTTCCCCAAGCACCATTCTGAGCATGTGCCTGGGAGGAGAGATGGAGAGCTGTGCTCAGGAGAATAAGACCTGTTTTGTACAAATTTGCATTTGGAACAAATCTCAGCCTTTCAGAATCTCAGGCAGTGCAGAACAGTTTATCAGAGGCAGCACTTGGCACCTTGGGCAGCAGAGACTTGAGGAGCTGTGCTCTGACCCTGCTGCAGGAGGAGCACAATGCAAGCACGGAGCTAGGAAGAGCCAACACTTAAACTGGAAGATAATAAGCAAACATCCTCGTTTTGCTCCAGAAATTAAACTTGCAAAACCTTTGGAGGTCCTTAACAAGCTGCCCGATAGGATTCTTAAGCAGTCATGGGATCTGTAAATCTTGGGAAAGCTGTGAGAAATCATCTGGGATGCAGTTTCCAAAAAGCCTCACTCGTGGCATAATGAAATCAGTAAGAACAGCGTTCAGCCAGTCTTGAGAGCTTTTATCCATGAAAACAGGGTAATATTTATGTATAGGATGAAAGTGTTGTTAAGCTTACACTAATAATGCTTTTAAATTCCTTCCCAGCCTCAGGCAAGAACAGACACACTTCTGATTACACCAAATAAATAGTAATCAGTAAAATTAATTTGCCAAACATATAAAGTGCATCTGCTAAAGCATTTCCACATCTTTCTCTGGCAATGACTTCCCACCCAGCTGTCTGTCAAACGTGGCTGTAGCCTTGGCTCTCACCCTTTGACAGTGTAAGCCCCCTCCCATCCCCTGTGTGATCTGTCTGCTTCCAGCCCTGTCCTCATCTAAATGATGTTTACATTTATTTCTTTAAAGCTTTCACACGTCCACTCATGCTGTTTATGCATCAAGCTGGGCATTATAGACAACACTCAGTTCATTTTCCTAAACAGACCAGAGAACAGTGAGCTGAAAAGTTGGCAGCAATTACCAAAAATCCATTTTTTAACACGGTTTTAGTTTGTTTCCCATGTTTTGGAAAATTGAACTATTCTTTCCCATCACTTTTTAAGGAGCTCTTCTGCACTAAAGCAACGTAAATAACTGTAAATGCATCTCTACAAAATGCAACTGACTATGGGATGCTGGTAAGACAGATGGCAAATCCTATAAAAGCTGTTAAAAAGCTACAGGATATTGAAGTCACATTGAAATCAACACAAAAAAACCTCTATAATTAAATGGGACAATGATGGCAGCCCTAATACCCTTGCTATAACAGAGCAGTTGGTTGAAAATATCTTTTGGGGTTACCTTGAGACAGCACAGGTCAAATATGAGGTCTTGTCTCTGGTACAGATTTTCTGGAGGACCTCGAATGTGTCTGACAGGATCCTCCCTCCTGACAGCTGGGACCACCTCAGCTCAGCCCTCACCTGGGCCAGCCAATGTTCAGAAGGGTCTAAACCAGCTGCTGTTTAAACCTCTCCTCTAATTCTGAGTGGGGAGAACTGGGACTGCTCCTAGGAGCAGCACAGCCAGAGGCAGGATGTGACAGGGAGCTCTGGCAGGAATTACAGATTGTACTGTAATTTCTTCCTCAGCACAGCTGTCTCCAGGCTGCACATCTGGGCAAGTGCTGAGATATCACATTATGAATGAACAGCAGCCTTGAACTCAGCACAAGCTGCAAAAGCTCATGGAAGTCCCAGGGAAGCCCCACAGAGCTCTGTCCCACCAAGCTGAGCTGGCAGGAGGAATGAAAAGCCATCCAATGCCACAGAGAACAGTGACAACTTCTGTTTCTCTGTGCTTCGCCCACACGGAGAGGAGTGCATTTAACCACCCCAGCTCTCCAATGAGTGAAAGATGGAAAGTTCATCAGGCAATGCAGTGATGGCAACTGCAGAGCTACTTTAAAACATAAACACAGCCTTGAACTTCAACATAAACAGAACTTAAGCAGAGGCTTGAAGTTCTTTGCTGAATCAATATATCAACACCATTATCTTCACATCTAAGAATACTGAGCCTGATTGTTTCCTCGCTGATGTTTGCATAACCAACAAATACAAGTCAAGGGAGTTTTCCATTGATGCCAGACTGATTATATATTTTTAGTTCTGTCAACAAAAGCTGACAAAAGACCTCGGGAAAGTCCTGTAATGGTTCTGTGCCTTAGTGCCTTTCTTTTCACACAATTAGCAACACCTCCTTCACAACAGGGTTTCAATACTATGTTTGATGGGCTCTGATGGAAACCTCTACAAAATATGCAGAGCTCTTGAACAAACGTCCAGATTATTTCATGTGAAAATGGGGCTGCTGAGGTCAGCTTGCTGATTTGAAAGACTTAAAAAGCTCTGTGGTGGAGAAAGAATGGAGAATGAAGGACATGAGTTGAAAAGTCCTTGACACTTTCCTCTTGGAAAAGGTGCATAGTCCAAAAATTCTTTATACTTTCTTTTCCTCTCTGCTCTCCCCGAGGTGGGTTTCTATTGTGTATGTGATGAATGGTAGGTAGATGGGCTGCCTTTGTGGTCACAGGAGGGAGGGAAGGATTTCCTATTGCAGAACAAAGCTGAGTTATTGATAACAAAGCCCACAAATGTGCTGACTGTTAGGAAATGCTGCCTGAGTTCTGTGCATGTGGGGTTTTGCACAAACACTTAAAATTTTGGGAAATTATCTGAATTCAGAAATGTTGTCCTTTCTGGACATCTCTCCCTGGTGCTCAGAACAAAGGACAAAAAGGATCTTTTTTCTCTCTTTCTCCATGTGTCACTTTTCAGTAAGCAAAAAAAAATAATAATAAAAACCAGAATAGGCTGAAGTAGGGACTAGGATCTGGAAGAAATTGTGAACTTCAGGGTGTTCTTGCAGTTTGACAAACTGCTCTGAACACAGCAAGAAGCTGTTCCAAAGTGCACTCACCATCAGTATGTCTGCTGTGATAGCCCAGTTTGAAAACAGAAGAGTTTCTCCGATAAAAATGCAAATCTGTTGTAAGAAAACACACACAAAAAAGGAGAAGATTTATTCACTTGACATTCAGAGGAAAAATAACCTGTCACAAACTTTCTTTTGTTTTTTTCTCATACCTACACAGCACACTCCTTGTTGCTGTTGTGGTTTATCCTGACTATAAACAAACCATAGACTTGTATCAGAGCTCTAGAGGGCTGGCCTGAAATGTTGTTATTGTAAACTAAGTTTATGATCTACAGAGCAGCTAAATTAAAGGCTGACACTTTTGATTTTAGAAGAACATGAAAAACCAGCATGAAGAGACAGCCCCAGGCTTGCATACTTAGAATCATAGAATTGTTGAGGTTGGAAAAGCCCTTTAAGGATCACCAAGTCAAACTTGCACTATTTTTTTTCCAAAAAGCCAGTTAGAAAAGGCAAGAAAGCCACAACTCCCCAGAACACAGCCCTTTCCATTCCTGGGAACCAAGTTATGTGTTCAGCTCTGCAGCAAAGCAGCTGAGGTTCTCTGCAGAGAGCTGTGGAGGATCCCTTCCCTCCCCAGCAGCATTACATGGGCCATATCTGTCCACTTGAGACTGGAATTAAATATGGGCTTTGCAACAGCAGTGTCTCGTGGTGAGATAGAATCCTTGACTCTGTGGAGATGGTCAGCAAGAGACATTAAAAGCCACAGAACTGCAAGAGTGGCAGCTGTGACATGATGTGACCAGTGCCACTGTCTTTCCCACACACCAGCTGAGGTTGCCTAAACCCCTCAGACCACCTTGTCACTGCCAGGAATAATTTGCTTTATTTAGCAAGTCTTAGGCACTGATCTACAGAAGCTTCCTCTATTTGTTTCTAATATTGTTTTTGTTTCTCAAATATTTTCCCTCCCTTTTCCCTTTTTCTGTGACTGATCTGCTTCCTCTGTGATGGTGTCACAGGCAGTCATTCCAGCCCAGCTGGTCACTTAGGAAATCTCTGTTTCCATGTTCCCATTGCTCTGCCTTGGGATTGGTTCTCACTGGAAATGACAACTGCCAAGGAGAGGACACATCCCATAAACCAAGGTGCTGTCAGGAGTTACAGCCACGTGTCCCATGGGTACCAGATAGAAACTCAGACCTGCTCTGAAATCTGTCCTGCTCCAGCTTTGCAGCTGCTGGTGCTGGGGTTCTGTGCCTGCAGAGACTAAACCGAGCTTGGCAACGATGGAATCACTTCTGAATGCATCAACGTGCCCTGCCTGCTCCCAGCTCTGCAAACAGCAAACTGCTTCCCTTGGCCTGATACACACTGCACACATTTCAATTGCTGCAGGCAGCAAGGACTTGTCCCTTGTGCAGGAATTTAGCACAAGTCCTTTAAATACATCACTGAAATGGCACAAATTTCAGAACACATCGGTTCTGAGCTGATGAATGTGTATTTCAACCAATTCATGAAACATGAGATTAATAGGTGGGTACTGGCAAAAGGAAAAGAGGAACAAGAGGAAGATCAAAAAGTAGGATAGAAGACACTGACATTAAAAAATGTCTGTCCTTCAGCTGCTGCTGGGGGCTTATAAAAATGAGTTCACCCACTGCAAATGGCATGTGAGGATATGTGGCATTTCTGCAGCAGGGAGACTCTGGGGAAGCTTACAGCAAATAGGGCAGCCCCAGAGCAGATAACTGCTCCTGAAATGCTCACAGTTGTGACTCCTCACACACTTTTTGAAGCCGCATTTTACACTGAGACTTCACCTCTACATAGACATCTGTTTCTGACTCCAGCTGTGCTGTGCAACATCTCACCATGTTCATTTGCTGTGTGATTGCTCATCTGTGCTTTTCTGTTTAAGTGATCGGTTAGCCAATTCTGGCTCCCAAAAATGATAAATAAAGTAGATTTCAGAGTGGACACACCAGCAGCTCTCACAGCAAGTTCTAAGCAGGTTACAAACACCTTCCATGGCTGTTTGCAAAGGGTGTATCTGTCAATATCTTCATTATTTGTATTTCTCTCTGAAATGGTGGGTAACACACCCTCATGTACTCCTGGGTCTGGAGCAATTCTAACTCCAGCTCAGTTCTGGGCAATTTTGAAGTAGGCAGGTCACCAACAACATGACAACACAAAGTCCCAGGGGCTGAGACTAAGATGCTGTAAAAGCTCTCTGGCAAGGTTTTACCCTGGGATTTGCTGTTTCTGCAAGATCATAAAACGTCTTTGAGGAATTCAAATAGATGTTGAAATTGAGGAATTTGGAACAGTGTCAAAGGAAGGCAAATCAGAGCATCTCTCTCCAGTCACTTGGAGATTTAAACAAGTGTAAAATCTGCACTTGAAATGTCTGAGCAGTGTGAGATGATGATGTCACACATATAATGGGTTTCCAGAGACAGGTTTGAAAACCAATTTTCAAAGAGTTTGTATTTCAGAAAAAGTGGGACTTACAGATATGCAAATTGGTGCTTTAAGGAGCTGGATTACAACAGAAATCCACATGCTGCAAGGAAAACTGAGCAAGAAGTGATTGGACTATACAGCCAAGCAAGATAGTAAAAGAGAGAAATGCAGGTGTCTGGGCAGCTAAATGATACAGAATTGTTGTTTTAGTCCACCTTGCCAGCTGCTTTACCACTGCCAATAATTGACTGGATCAGTATGAAAAGACTGGCTGGAAGAAAGTCATCTGTCTACCTGCCTCAGGTGGGAGAGGCTGCTGCAGAATGGGAATAGCAACTGCACCCAGGGACCAAAATCACTTGCAAGAAAGGACTGAGCAGGAGAGAAATAGTCCATGTGTTCAGGGGAGCAAGAGAGCAGACTACAAAACATGTAAGGGGCAGGGTGATTGTGTTAATGAAAATGCAGGTCTTTTCCAAAAAAAAAATAAAACCTCTAAAATCAAGAAATTAAAAAGCAAGGGCTCTGCAGGCTCTTGCTGGAGTGCTGAACCCTTCATTTAAGCTGATGCCTGTTTCAGTCAGCATTAAATCTATCACTGTTAACTAAAGCAGGGAGGGAGATGATCTGGTGGCCACCACAGCTCCTCTCACAGTGAGACAGAACATCATCTCTTGGGGACCCACCTAATTGCTTGGAAGTGAGAATTTTAAGGCTCTGAGCCAATGAGGGTTCCAAAAACATTCATTGTCAATTTTTGCACAGTGTGATCCATGACAGAAGCCTAAGGACAGGCACAGTACAGAAGGTTGGCAAATGCCACCATGCTGTGGGACAGACATTGCCTTGCCTTCCACAGACACAGAATTCAAGGACATGAGCCAGGACAAGCTGTCAAGGAAGGCATCAGAGACAAGAAAATCAACCCATAAATTTTCCTGTGTTGCTTCCAGAAGGAGATTTTAGGGTGGATTTTGAGATAAGGAAGGTAACCTAGCCCATCATGCTGTCCAGCAGCCACAGAACACTCTCCCCTTCATTATGGACCACTAAGACTTAAAACAAAGAGCAATGAGAAACTGCTACACCCTGCAACCTGGCAATGCAGGTCTCCTGCTCCTGTCCTCCTTGAAATACAAGGGAATTAAACATTCTGGAAGTCTGCAAGATTGCAACAGCTCTTTGAATGGCATGGAAAAACATGAGTTTGTGTTAGAAACTTGCCTTGGACAGTCAACTCAGCCTGGCACTGCCACAATAATACCTTGTGCCATGAGACACTGGTAGCTCCAGCCCAGACCTGCCTCTCTTTGTGGGCATCAGGTTTCCAGCAGCAGAGCAGTCAGGGCCATGGAGAGGCTTTGCTTCTGCTTCAGCCTCATTGCATCACAAACAGGCTCACGTTCCTCATACCCCCTCCATATGCAGCTCTAACTCCCTTTGCAAATCATTGACTCTTTATTAGATTTTCTGCTCATCCATAATAAAATAAATTGTTTCTAGGATGGTTGAAATGATACCATCTATATTTATATCCTTAAACAATGCAGAATAGTTATATGGCTATTTAAAAAAATAGAAAAAATATAAAAATGAGACTAATAGCCACCTCCTGCTGCACAACTTTTGAAAACGGTATTTCCAGCCTAGAAAGGGAGAGGTTTCTGTATAAAGAGACACCACAAATGAACATGTCTGTCACTAGGTCTGAGAAAGGAGAAAATCACAGCTCTGTCTGCACAAAGAGGTGGAGGGAGCAGGTGAGGGGTGTGATAGATGAGTGAAAGGAGGGTTAATGATTCACCAACCAGTAACACCCCTCCACAGGCTGTCTGAGGTGATTGTTCAAATGTTAGTTCATGATCCTAAACCAGAGATCTGAATCTTAAACAGCCACAGGAGGTATTCTTGGCTCTGTCTTAATGATTTTGATCTTCCACTCTTTCTGGTTGTGCTTCCCCATAACTGTGGCAGCTGCTGAAAGACTCAGCAAATAAACATGGCCAGGCCAGTGCTCAAACTCCAGAGAAATGAGTTGGCTGGTTACTTGTAAATGAATTCTCCTTGCTGGATGAGCATGTCCTGCCGTGTGGAAGTGAAGGGTGGGATTTCAGAAGGGATCCCACTACTCCAAACCTCTCATACTTTCCCTTCATAAACTTCTCCCAGGTCTCAGGCTTCTCTCATTCTGACATTAAAAGGGAACCAGAGACTTGTTCAGAGACTGGAGTTTGACTCCCTACTGAAAGCAAGATTCTAGCCCGAGGCTGGATTATTATAATTGAGCTTTTCCTTTTCCCTTCAGTCTAACTAAAAGAGGGTTGGTTTAGATGAGATGTAAGGAAGGAGTTTTTTATAAAGGTGGTAAAGCATTGGCACGGGGTGGCCAGGAGATGGTGGATGCCTCATTCCTGGAAACACTCAAGGCCACATTGGAGAAGGCTCTCAGCAGCAAGGTCTAGTGGAAGGTGCTCCTGCACAGTGCACGGGGTTGGATTACATGATCTTCCAAATCCCTTCCAACCCAAGCCATTCTATTTTTCTGGTTCTATTTGATATATTTCAATATAATCCAATTATAAGCACTCAGGGAGGGGCCATATTTTAATCTGCATTTGTGCAGTATCAAGTACTGTAGGTTCTCGGGCCATGGAAATACAGACAACAAATTGAAATTACTGGGTAATTAATTAATACTGGCCTGGTGCAATCCACTTAGTTATGGCAATGAATGGTACTGAAAGGGAGCCAAAAGCTTGCCCACAGACAAATTACACTGTAATTGTCATCTGGTACCACTGCAATACCCTCACTGCAAGGGAAGTGCTCAATTTTACCAAAACATCAGGCAGGAGCAATAAAGGTGTGGATTGAGGTGCAGACAGAAGAGCCCAAAGGCTGTGGGTTTCCATGGAGCTCTGAATTCTAATGGCAGCGGGGATAAACAGCTGAGATTCCAGGCACACTTAGATACTGCCAGAATGCCAAGAGGCAAAAAGAAGGACACTGAGAAGGGCAGAGGCAAGAAAACATCCCAGGCTTTCTGCAGGGGACGATGCACACAGAGTCACGAGGAGCTGGGGAGGGCTGGCATGGGGGAAGGATGGTACTCACATAGGCTCCCACGATGCTGCTCTTGGCAGCCACGAAGATGAGGCAGATGAAGATGGCTGAGCCCAGCATGCCAACAGCACACACCAGGGGATCGGCTCGCTGCGTCTTCGAGCGGCACCATTTGGTGGCTCCTGCCCCTGTGATCACACCCAGGAACCCTGTGAAGCAAGTGATTGCCCCGAAGATCAAACTATTAAAAGAAAAAAAAAAAAAAAGAAAAGGAAAGGAAGAAAGAGAGAAAATAGCAGAAAGATTTTTTTTAGGTTTTTTTTTTTAGGTTTTTTTTTTAGCTCTTCCCCAAAAAGGGCAGCGTCTTTGGATAAATTAGTAGGGTAAACTGACTAATGGAAATTTGCATGATTTGCACAATAGCCTTGCAAATTTTAAATAAAACAAATGCTCATGATTTTAGCCCTCTTCCCCCGAAATTGAGCAAAAACACAGCATATGAAATTGTGCACAGGCTTTGATCTATGGGCAAACGGCTCACACTGCTTCCTTGGGTGGAACTGGGATTCCTACAAAGTGCCCTGAACAGCTAATTACGTATACACAAAACTAATTAATAACCTGTACATTGATCATGTAAGGAGAAATCAGGGACAGGCACCAGGAAGCTTCAGGGCAAGGAAACCTAACAAGACTCTTAAGTACCACTGATTTCCAACGTACTTTGACTTTATAACTCCTTTCAGGCACTTCAAAGAAGCATTTTGCTGTTAGGTTACACATTTGAAATGTGTTCATTTCCATTTAAAGAGCCAGGAGGATTCTCTATATGATATGTGCAGGACTTGGATTACAGGATCTTGGGCAACCACATTAGAGTAGCTTGAGGACAGTTCAAAACTGAGGTGTCATCAAGGAGGAGGAGCTTCTCTTTGTGAACAGCAGCCAGGCAGCCAGGCTGGAGCTGTGTGTTTCCCTCACTGCATTTTTGTGGAGCAGCCTGAGGTTGCCTGCTGGACACTCTGGCTGATGGGACTCCACACCATTAACTACTTTAATTGAGATGGGATCATGTCTGCTAGGCAAGGTTTTCCTAATATTATTTTCCCTCATGAGCTAAAAAGCAAAAGATCTGACAAAAGGCTTTTCTAGTATCTTTTATTTACCTGGAGGAATGCTTTTATAGCATTTTTTGGTTGTGCCACCACTGTACATCACAAAATGAAGAATTACTTTTCATAGCTTATGTGTTGCAAGTGATATTCCATAACCAGGACTGAAAACCCAAACCACTGTATAACATAAAACACTCCAGCCCAAAGTGTCCCAGATCTCTGGGACATTCTTCAGCAAAACTCAGCACACACAGCAGTTTACAGGGCAATAAAACAGGAAGTCCTGCCTCACACAGAAACAAAAGTCTACAGGATTAGTCCCTGCAGCTTTAGGGGAGCCATTCCAATCTCTGAATTGCAGGCACCACTGGGGCTTCCTAACCTGCCAGCTTATTCTGCTGCTATCACAGATGGGTTTTAAGAGCCCAAATTCTCAGCTCTCCAAACATCCTCCTTAGAGGATTTATCTTTTCTCTTTTCTACTCTGCACTGCAGCCTGGGAACTCAGACACAGCTGAGGTCACTGCTTCTCCCTTGGTTTGACTCCACGCAATGAAGAAGAGAACTAAAGCCTAGTTTACAATCCCAGCATTTCCTATCATTGTTGCAAGGGCCTAGAGGAAATTACAGACATTCTAGTACCTTGTCTCTGTGGGACTTGCCTGTTTCCTCTGGTAAATAAGCCCCCACCCCTGTCCCCCTCTGTACAGCAGCTGACTCTGACTCTCACCTATCTTTGGTGCCACAGGGCTGGGAGCTGCAGGTCTCTGCTGTCTTCTGCACAACCTGTGCTCTGTGAAGATACAGAGGGATCCACATCCCCAGAGCCCCTGTGGCAAAGGAGACAGCTGAGGTGGCCAAGGAGGAGAACACATAGCTGCGGCTGTGGAGACAAAAGCAGAGAAGGTTCAGTGGGGAAAGCAAAGAAGAAGGACCCCCACACAGGAGCCAGTGCTGAGTGACAAAGGCAGTGTTCCCCCCACACTGCCACCTCCCTTTGCCAAGGCACAAAGGAATGGCAATATTCCCATGTGATGCTCCACTGATAATAACACACTGAACCCATCAGAGATGCTTCACAGGACTGTTCCAAGGCACTTTTTGAGAAGACAGTACTTGGTCACTAAGACATGTTATGTGAATGACAGAGCTTTCACCCCAATGTCACCTGTGTCCTTGGATGAACAGTTTCACTTCTCCCTCCCCGTTCATGTCACCATATGGTTACCACTTACATAAACTACCAAAAGCAGTAACATAGAAATAATGATAAATTATCTAACATCATTTTTCCACAGTCCTTTGGCACTGGAGGACAATACCAGGAAGGTATTCTAGAAAGAAGTTCTAAAAACGAAGGACATCACAAGTTTCCCATCAGAATTACAAGGTAACCCTGAAATCACAAGTGAAAGTATTTGCACATTCACAGGATTTTTGGAAGGAAGTGCAGCTGCTTAAACACTTGTGAGCATGTGAACCTTTATGCACACATACAAGCACCCAAGCACATTCAGTTCTCATGGATTCAGTCACATGTGGTTGTTCACATATATTTAAACTTGCCATAGTGCAAGCTTCTGTGTGGGTTTTTTAAATCTTAAATTGCTAGAACTCTCCTTTCCCCCTCAGCAGAACAGCTCTTTTAAAGAAGAGAAAGGATCTAAGCATCTGAACAACAGTGGCACAACAATTAATACAGGAATACAGAAATTTCTACACTTCAAAAGCCCTGATTTGTGTGAAGTATGAGCCAAACAAAGCAGACTTTTTCTTAGATGTCATTCTTGGAAAGGTTAGAGCAAAACTTGGAATCCAACATTGTCACAGCATTCGATGCCTCATGTAACTGTGATTTTCTTTCCTAGGCCCACAGACTAAACTTCTGCAACTCCCTGCATGTTGTCACATTGCAGTCTGACCGTGCTAAACCCAGACCATCGGGGCTTCTGACTAAGCATTAGAGTTTTCACTCGTGCTCTTACTTTCTAATCAATGCTTTCATGTCTCTGAGCCATGAAGTCCGAGCCTTCAGCTGCCCCCCAAGTTGTTCAGCATTTCCTCTTTTAGCAGCAGGCACAAATACCAAGATGAGGGTCCCTGTTATCATTCCTAGGAGTGGAGACACCTGCAAGAGAGGAGCAGGGAGTTAGCACAGGAGTCAGCAGGGTTTGCTTTGACTGGTCAGGAAGAAGCAGAATCCATGTGTGTGGTTTCAGTGGCTGCTCCTCACAGCCACTCAGAACCTGGAGGCATCGAGGCATCTGCTCCTTTCCCTCCTCCATGTCATCCCCTGGGCTCTCTTATCTCACTCTGGAAACATGCAGCTTTGAAAATACTGAGTAAGGCAGTCCATTGTGTTAATAAGTACCAAGACTCATCTAAACATGATTCTTCAGTGATGTTTAACTCTTTGGAAACCTACTCCCAGCTGGGCTGAGAGACCAGTTGGTTTCTGGGTGAGTGCAGGAGACTTTTAAAGGCAATTAGACCAGCTGAAAGATCTCTGGGTGTAGGGAACATCCTGGCTTTGAAAACCTTTGCTTGACATACATCCCTCTTGCACCTAACCCACAATGGCTTCCTGTTTTCAGGCATCTGCCTCAGATTTCCTCAGTACAACAGACCAAGAAACATTGAAAATTCAGGCTGGAATTCAAGGGCTTGGTTTCCCAATATCCAATCCTTTCTACAAGCACTAGGCAAAAATACAAAGATCCCACAGCATTTTGCAAGCCATAAAAACCATTCTTGTTTTGCAGCTGAAATTCCATTATTGTCATATAGCTCCAATAGCTCAAACAGCTCCATCAGGAAAATAGGAACAAGGATTTCACTGAATTATCATCTCCTCTAGATATGCTATTTTAAAAATAAATTCCTGTTAAAAAAAAAGCTTTCATAAAGCTTCCATTATTAACCTGAGAACAGCCTTTACACATGGAGCAGTGTTTCATGTCCACAGATGACAAACTCACAATCCTTCTAGGGAAGGAAAGACAAAAGTATTTCAGAACTTAAAAGCCAGGAAAATCGCTCATCCAGGAACACACTGAAGCCTGATACAGCATCCTTATGACAGCTGAACAGAAGACACAGCACTGGTAAAAAACACTGGAAATTCTGTTTTTTCTGCAGCCAGAAGGAGAAGTCTCTTGTGGCAAGTCTCTTTGATTTCTATCTAACAGCTTAAGTACCCACCAGGACAACAGCCATGAACACTCAGAAATGCTGCAGTGAAACACTCACTTTATTGTTAGAGACAAAGCTGCCACTTGTCCACGTGCCCTTCTGTCTTTTCCAGCCCACTGAAGCACGGATTATTCCTGACCTCTTCTGTATTTGGAGCCCACAGGAGATCACAGAGGGAAGCATCATCTTGGGGAATCATTCCCATCTTGCAAGAGTGCAAGAGTTGCCACAGGGATGGAAGCTGCTTTACAGTGATGTCTGGATGATTCCTATATGTGCTGTGGGACTACAAAGACTGAGCAATGGTGTCCAAAGCAAAGAAGTGTGCAGCTCATCACATTCCCCAAATTTTGCACAGCCAGGGAATCCTGCACCAATGTGTCATTTATAGTGGAAATCTGACCTGTAAGGGTACAGTGTTGCAGACAGCCTGGATTTCTCAGGATAACTGTGAACACACCAGCTGTAAAGTCCTAGTGATGATCTCTTTTCACAGATTAACCACTGGGGTTTTATTGGCAGATTTGGGTTTTCCAAGGGTGCTCCAGTTAAAGCCCACTGACCAGAGGACGGGCTTTGGGGTTTTCACTCCTTGTGTTGGTCTCTGCTCAAAACTTCATGTTACTCTTAAATATTTCTGCTAATGAGGCAGCATCCTCTAGGTGGGAAGCTTTAGGCTACTCTGCTTTCCAGTGCAGGTGCACAGCTGGAAACTGCCCTCCACTCTCCCAGCTACAGATGAACTGTTCTTGGTGATGCTCCTGGCTTTACTTACCCTGGGCATGGGCTGTGTCACAGAGGGCACATTTGCTTCAGATGGGACCTCCTGTATTTCATCACCTACTGTTATAAATGGTGTTGGCCTGAGCTTCATGAGATTCATGGTCTCCACGAAGCAGAGAATGCACCTCACATGCCACCCCCAGTCCCAAAGGTCAGAAACCAGTTCTGCTGGGCCACTTCCTCTCTGCTCTTTCAAGACATCCTTGTGTGCACAAGCTGTTTGTGAGTATGTGATTGGAGTGGATTATCTTTTCAGCCCATTTATCAGGGTCCCAAGAGGTTAAAATAGAAGGAAACTGACTGTCTCAGGGCAGAAAAACAAGCGGAAACTGGAACAAAGTGTTTTTTCCTCAAAGCCGGAAGCCATTCTCAGAGTTTCTTGACAGCAGGAGACTGAAAGACTGTGGAGTTGATTTAAGGCCAATGCCTCGTCTTCCTGTCCCCATCAAGAAGTCAGGATTGATTGATTGATAGCAAAGTGATTGGAAAATTCTTGCCCCCAAGCAGGGAAAACACCAAATCCCACAAGCCAAGCCCACATATCTTTGCTTAGTGAGTGCATCTGCCATGCATTTAAGATCCACAGATGGAATTTCCAGTCCTTCACCTCTCAGATATAATAACAGGTTGAGCCATTGTGTGATGGAACTCTTCCTAACACTAATTAGCTAACCAACTGTCATTAAGATGTGTCATTAAGAGGGACTTACCCGCAGTGCCCAGTGCCAGTCTCCAGCCACCTGCTTCACACTGGACCCAGTGATGTATCCCAAGCCACTGCAAGAAAGGCCAAGGTGAGAGTTGGTCAGAGCTTTAAGTGTGCCTCAGTCACAGCTGTTCTTAGACAAAGGCAAAGAGAAGCACAACCCACTGTGTGTCCTCAGCTCTCTTGTCCTACAGGAAGAAATGTGGGGATTGAAGCAGATGGTGGCTGGTATGTGACTGTGCCCAGCACTGCTGATGTAACAATGTTCAAATCTGATGGAAATTTGGAAGTTTATAGGTGACCTTTCAATCTAAGAAACAAAGACTTAAAAATCATTTATTTCCCAATTTCATTTCTACATCAGGCCTTTCTCTGAGCTAACATGAATGTTAAACCATTTTATGTTCAAGCTTTCAGCCAAAAAGCGCCCTTCAAGGACAGAGCATATTCCATCATTAGATTTTTGTTCTTGCCACTAAATAGTACTTGGTTCTAATTATGTAGGAAGAGACTATTTTCTATTAGCTTGGGAGAACAACCAAGAAGAACATGCAAGAAGTTTTATGGGAGGCATTCAGCCACATGTATGACAAAAGGTGCATCACCAGAGACTACAGGTGAACATAACCACGTTTCTCTCAACATGAACTGAAGGTAAATACCCTTTTCCAAAACTGCTGCATTTGTTGCTGAGATTGTCTTGGCTAAAACTTGCCAGGACTGTAGTGGGACAACTGTGAGCCCCCCTCCCCAGACCCACCCCCCTTTACTGGAGTCTGTTAAGCTTTGGAGCCTGTCAGCTATAACCTCCCTAAAACTGGACATTTCACCCAGCCAGGCCCCAAAATCAAACCACGAATCATCACAGAGTGATTTGGGTTGTAAGAAACCTTAAAATCCATCCAGTTCTATCCCTTGGAAAGGGCAGGGACACCTTCCACTATCCCAGGCTGCTCCACGCCCTGTCCAGCCTGGCCTTGGGCACTGCCAGGGATGGGGGAGGCACAGCTGCCCTGGGAATCTGTGCCAGGGCTTCAACACCTCCACAGGGAAGAATTTCTTCCTAATATCCAACGGAAACCTCTTTCAGTTTACAGCCCTTGTCCTATCCTCCATGGCCTTGTAATCCATGCTGCTGCTGGATATTGAGATAATGAAGTCCCAGAATCTGGCTCAACAGGATGAATATTTGTAATTTCTTTCTAGTTCATTGAATTTTCTATGTGAATACTTGGAATCCTTGCTCCTCTTGGCAATATATTCTTTTCACCCATTAAGGATCTGGTGCTCTCTTTTTCCTCAAGAGCAAAAGGATTTTTGTGAGTTTTATGTCTCAGGTAAATGTTCCAGCTTATAAAATGCACCACCAGAAGTTTTTCTCTGAGTTTGGAACATGTTGCCCATGTATTCCCTGCTGGAAATGAGCCCATAATGCCCTTTTGCCCAGGATGTTGTCCAGCTCTGGGAATTGATATGCAAACTATGCAAAGCCAGCTTGCTGACAATCTCACAATAGAGGGTCAGCCATTAAAAACAAAAAAATTGACAGATTCCCTCCCACCCAACAATCACATCTGTGTTGGGCTAATAAAGAAACTCCACTGAAAGAAAAAGTCAGCTAAAATATTTTGATTCCATTTCCACCCCATTGCTGTAAAAAAGTAGGGAAAAAACCTAAATAAACCAACAACAAACTTCCCATTAGTTCCCAAAAGTCACACATGAACCAGTAACAGGGCCAAAAAAAGAACCTAATTCCTGCAACTAATTAGTCACTGCTCACAATATTTTCCTGTCTGAACCATTCCAGCCAATGTCAAGAACTATCATCATTAGCAGCTTCAATCTGTGTGATTTTATATAAGAGAAGAGCCAAAACCAGATTGAAGTGTCACTTACCTGCCCAGGGGGATTGCAAAGTAGAACACAGACAGCATAAGGGTCCTGGTGTTTTTGGTGAACAGGTCCCCAATGATGGTCGGTGCAATAGTGGAATAACTCGCTTCACCAATGCCAACCAAACCCCGTGAGAGCACAAGGAGCCAGAAATACTGAGAAAAGAAATAGAAACATTAGCAGCTCCCCCCTTGGCTTTTTTAATACAGGATGGACAACAGTCAGGGAAATACAAATTCATGTGACTGGAAAATGATCCTCCTGTATGCATTTATTTCTAGAACTTCAGAGTTGTTTCATTTGTCTTTTGCCCAGAAGACAAGGACTATATTTTTTGTGAAGATTTATAGGCCTGAAAGAAAAGTAATAATAAAACATTTACTCAGTGACATTCAAGAGTATATTCTAGAAGAGGCAGAAGACTCCCAGTTTGCTCCCAGATCCCAGCTCACTCTTGCTGAGTTGGGAAGGTCTGGGGAGGTGGGTGAGTAACAAACCCTGCTCTGGGATCCAGAAACAGCAACTCCTGCCAAGCACAACCCATCCTCCCCAGCATGCCAGGGACAGCTTCTGACTCTCAAATCCTAAAGGCTCTTCAAAGCTGGGAAACAGTTGAACCTGCAATCCCTCAAACTAAATATCTTCCTTCATTAAAAGCTATGGATTAACAGAATCTTTCAAAGGTGCTGAGCACCCATCTCACTCCACTTGCCTTGAGCAGCAGCAGACAGCTCCCCAAAACTCTCAGAGGAGACCTGAGCCTTACTGGGAACCCCAGGAGCACCCAAGCACTCTCTAAGCAGGACCTGCAGGGGATGACCTGGAGCCACACAGGGCAGGGTCAGGGAGGAGGCATCCAGCATTCCAGGGAAATCCTGCCTTTGTGGGCAAAGGGCAATCGCACAGAACCAGGACATACTGCACATTCAGCACAACACAATCTAGAATGGTCAAAAAGGAATTGTTTACCTAATAGGATTTTCTTAGTGGCCCATTTTAAGCAACACTGTGAGGACCTGATTTTCAGCCTAAGCTCTTTCACTGTCCCTGCAGTTTTCTGGGTGCTGCTGAGTGCAGGCTAAGACACAAAGCTTTGATGCCTCAATACCTGATACATGAGCACAAGCAAACTCTCAGCCATCTAATCAGCTTGAGCTACACCCAGAAATAATTGCAGGGGCAGAAATGAACCAGTCAATGCAGAAAGTTGTAAGCACGGAGAAATCTATTTCTACAAGTGTAACCTCTACAAATCCTCAATTTACCGTCACTATTCTATAGATCATTTGTGAGAAGAACAGCAGGGATTTAAACTGAAGGAAGGCAGGTTTAAATTAGATATTAGGAAGAAATTCTTCCCTGTGAGGGTGGGGAAGCCCTGGCACAGGCTGCCCAGAGGAGCTGTGGCTGCCCCTGGATCCCTGGCAGTGTCCAGCCTGGGACAGTGGCAGGTGTCCCTGCCCAAGCAGGGGGTGGAATGGGATGGGCTTTAAGTTCCTTCCCAACCCAAACCACTCTGTCATTCTATGCTTATGATATGTCCTTAACCACGAAAGTGCTTTGGGAAAAATGAGCAATTACCAATTCTCCTTCTTCAGATAGGAAAAAGTCAAGGGAAATGACTGATTTTGAGCCCTACAGCAAAGCCAAGCCAGAGTACAAGTCTCATTCACAAACATGGAAAATGCCATGCAGACTCCAAGCCACGTGCCTCAGTCATAAATATATCCATCAGCAGACAAAAATCTACCAGTGACGTGTTTGCATTGTTTTCCTCACTGTAATCCCTGGTTGAAAAGAGTATTTTGAGAATTCCAATAGCCACGAAACCAAAATACTTTTGTGTACTCTTCACTTCCTCATATTTTGGTGTGAATTCTGGAGCAATACCCATTTTCTGCAGGAATACAAGTTCCTTGTTTGCTGGCAGGGTGTGTGCAGTGCTGCTCACATTTGTGCATCTCCCTGTGTGTAACTCACACACGTGGGTGTGGGCACAAAGGGCAGCTCCGTGACTCAAGTGATTTAATTGATGCCAATTTCCCAATGCTCAACCACTCCACTGCAGAAATATGCTAGCAGTCACTGGTGCACAGGTAACCAATGTATTTTGAATGAGCAACAGTATTCATAACGTGCTGAAAGGCTTAGTCATGCAGAATTAGAAAGCAGGGAACTGGAGGCTGGCTGTGGTTTCTGATGAAGTTTAGATCTGGATCACAGAGAGGGTGACAGGCAGAGCAGTCACCTGCCTGGGATGAGCATGGACAATGTTATTTACACCTGAAGAATGACAGGTTTGCAAATGCACTGGATGTTCCTTAAATTTGAAATACCTCCAGAAAAATGACACTGTTTTGTGCTCATCAGGTGGTATCGCTCCCAGTGAATGCACTGGGTAGGAATTTCCTCCAAACAATGTTGTTAGAAGGTTCCTCTTACAATCCTTGTGCAAGGCAGGAAAACGATACCAAGTATTCCTTTTGTGGTAGTGACTCAGTTTCATCAATACCACGGAATCAGGTGGCCAATAAAATGAAATTATCTGCAACAAGTAACACATTCACTCTTCTCTCAGTTCCTCCTCAAGTCCTCCTCCCTGGCTTATCCCACGCTGATGCACTCCAAATATCTGTTTAATATTTAAACTGTGTTCTTTGAAGCAGTGGTATTTAAACTTAAAAAAGTAGATTTTTACTTCATCTGGGAATAAAAGCAGTCTTAAAAAGCATAGTCCAAATAAAGATCTGAATAGTATTGCTCTTCTGAGATCAGATATTCAAGACTATGGACCATGCAGCCATTAAGTTGTGACAGATAGATTAAACATAGAAAAATCTAAAACTATTTCAGGAATTATTTCTAGTCAGTTCTATACTGTGCCTGGTTTTGGAGCTCTATATCTATGATTAAAAAGCTAATTCCTTTTCTTACCAGTTCTTCAGGTAAGAAGTTCCACCCTGTTGGAACTCATATGATAAAATTGATTTGTTAAAATGAGCTGGGACTCCCCATCTTCCATCTCTAATCAGTCACTCAAAACTTATGTTTTAGCTGTTTCTGAGGAGGCACAGCTGGAGAGTTCCCCAAGGCAAAAAGTGGTCCCATCCATGACAGGCCTCATCTTTTTGTTTTTCATAGAAGAAGAAAAAAAATACAAACAACAACACAACTCTAAAATTCTTATGCTGCTGCTCATCTGGACCACAGGCATTCCATGAACCCCTCAGGAACTGGTTCAGAAATCACTCTGTATGCAATACAGACAGCTGCTATTTTTTGTGTACATTTCTACACATACACCCATAGGAACATCCCTTTTCCTCTCCAAGTGTATGTGGACATGACAACCTGCACAAACAAATGGCAAAGTCAGATATTCCACACGCTGAGGACAATTCTGTTCTCCACAGCTGTAGCAGGACACCTCTGCCATTTCCTCTGCACTGGATTTTCCCCCCACTGCTTTTCCATTTATGTCCTGCCTCAAGGTTCTCAGGAGTTTAATGAGAGAAAAAGGGCTGACACCAGCTCAATTCTGTCAGTGCTCAAGAGCAGAACAGGCAGCTCAGACTTTAACTGAATTTCACTGTTCCCCAAGCAGAAATTGATATATATTGAAGAAGCTCGTTCCTTTCTATATGACTTGGTAACTCTGCTGTAATTTGTTCATCTGTGCAAGTAGGTTTCTGGCAGGAAAACTGAAAATATCTGAGTCAGCTTTCAGGACCTGAACCAATTCCTTCCCCATAGGTTAACTGCAGCAACTTCAACACTTAGCAATAGTGTTTTCCTAAAATGAAGTTTTTTTGAAACAGGGCGCTATTAGGGCAAACAATTAATTTGTCTTCAGTTTTGGAAAGCAGTCATACCAGAGACTGTCTGCACCTCCATGAGAGCTGCCAGCATCTCCTGGGTTTTTTGGGGTGAGTGCATGGCCTCAACCCCCCTCCTTGCCTGTGCATCCTCCCAAAGTGCAGCTGAGATTCCCCAGCCATGGAGCAGCAGTGCACCAGGGCACCAGCCTGGACGTGCCACTGCAAAGGGACACCTGAGCCACACAGAGTGACTGCTACGAGTTCCAGGAGCAATTCAGGATGCAAAAGGGCTTCCAGCCCTTCTCCAGCTTGTGTGGCTGGTGGGACACAAGCCAGGGAAGATTCCAGTACACAAACCACCAACATATGGAAAGAATGGTGGCTGCAGAGACCCAGAACTGCCACAGCCTTCCTGGGAATTTCCCTTCAAGAGATGACATCACCAGAAATTAATGCATGGAGGAAGCACTCATACTTATGAGTGGGAGGTACAAAGGGTCAATGGACGTGCTCTCTTCTTCCCATCTCATAAATATATAGAAGGAAAAACACCCTCTAGCCATAAAGCAAAAGAAACCAAATTCCTCAAAATAGAAGTGTGTTTCAGAAGGGATACAAATCCTTACACCTTGGGGATGTGCCAATAAGGAATAGAAAACTCCACCTACCAACTTCTACATTTCTTAAACTATCAGCAAGCCATGGACAACAAGAGTGACAGATCATGGGGCCAAGGACCTGGTCTCATTACTGTCACCAGTGTCACCAAACACTAGAAGCTATGGATGTGGCAATCCTTCCAGAATTTACACCTGAAAAAAGTTTTCATGGTTGGAGTTAAGTATTTATAATACAGACCCACTGGATTGTTTAGGGTAGAAAAGATCTCTAAGAACATCAGGTCCAACAGATAAAATGTATAATGTGGTTTCTATTCACACCTTCATACTTTTGATGGCCTAGGACACATGACTGGCTTTAATCATGTTTGGTGAAACCTCCTAATTATACATTTATCCCAGTTGTATAGACCATTCAGGGAGTAATATGTGTTTTAAGAGGTCTAATTACAGCTTGAAGTTCTTTCTCCTTTTTTAATTAGTTAACAAAAGGAGTAAAGCCACTGTTCTTTAAAAGATTATCTGCCAGTGGTAAACCTATTATCTGCCAAATATGTGTACAACTCTGAACCACCAGATTTACTGTCTAAAGAATCATATGATCCTTAAGCTTTGGTTATTAAGTATTTGCACTTGAATGTGGAATAGCTTGCAGGGTCCCAAAAGAAGCTGTACACATGCTGCTTTCAGATGAGGGACACATGGACTGAGGAGATCCCAGAGCCAGAGTCACTCTAGAGTCAGGAATTCCTGTGTGTGCACAGCACCAATGCAAACCATGGGTAAAACTGCTGTAAAAGAAGGATCTTTCATACTGCTACAGCACCTGCACCTGTGCCCTTCCCTGTGTGAGGATGCTGAGTTAAACTCCTGTGGATAATGCATTTAGCTGATGTAAAAGAGGTTTCAGTACCATTAAATTCCTCTTTGAGCTGAGTTTTGCCATATTTTCCTTCTTTTATTATATAAACATTATGCAAATATCAAGAATATAGAATCAGGGTTTGCATCCTCTGAAAGAAGATGTGCATTAAGTCATTCCTACCGTGGGCAGCTGGTATTCCCACACAGAGCCTAAAATGTGGTGAAATGACAATAAACTAAGGAGAAAGCATAGGAATTGACCTCATTTCCCTGAGTTACACTCCTGTATTTCTCCAGCTGGCTGAGCTTTGCACTAGGCAGCCAGGGGAGCACAGCAGTCACAAGTGATCAGTTGGATAAACCTGAGATACTGCAGGAGCCAGCTGAACAAAGTAAACTCCACAGGCTCAAATATCAATTCAAGGGCTGCAGCTGCACTCACATGTAAGAATTTGCCCTCCTTGAGCAGACCCTGCATTTTCTGGCCAGGCAAACACCACTTCCTCCTCTGCTCCAGTAAGTTTTCCCAGCACTTTGCAGGATTTAAATGGTTAATGATGACACACCACACCTTTTGCCAAAAGATGCACCATTAACTATGAGGTAAGCCAAAGCAGGAACCTGCTCTGAGTATCGGGGTGGTGACTAAGAGCATTGACTCCTGCACAGCCACAGCTCAAATTCCAGCTCGTTAGCTCAGAGTCACTGAAGAGTTGAGCACTGGAATGACATTACATATTTGTTTAAACACTAAATGCTCCAATTCTCTCAGCCCTCCCAGGAATGAGGGCTCACCTTGAAGAATCTGAAAGTTTCCAAGTCAAACAAGGACACTGACACAGCACAGAGAGACAAGCTGACATTAAACAATGAGGTTGATGTTTCAGATTTCCTTCTGTGCCTGGATGGATGACAAAGGCCACAGCAGAACAGATAAGCCTAAATACATCTTCCAGCACTGTGCATCCCTAAAGCTTTATGAATTTTGCATATATATAACCAAGACACCTGGCTTCCATTGGTGGATACAGGTCCTGGGCCCAAATACTTGATGAGAATGCTGTGTCAAATCTAGACATGAAACTCAGAGTTACATGCCTCACCTTCTCAAACATCAAAGGTTCTAACTCTTCTCTAATAAAAGCAGAATAAACATTGTAAAGAGCCAGAGAAGGGCCACATAGTACTGGTGAATTGTTCCATGCCAATCCTGAAGGACATGTCTTCCTGTCAAATCCAGGACCCAGATTTTTAAGTAACTGAATATTCATTCCAAATTTTGGCCATTTGATCTCTTACCATCTTTGGGAGATCTTTGAGCAGGAATAAAGGAAGAAGATGAATATCTTTATTGACAAGTAATCTTACCTAATCCCTCATGGGAATTGCCAGCCAAGAGACCAAAATACAAACCAGCACGGGGGCAAAAGTGTGCACTGAGATGTTTTGTTGATCAGTACTTTTCTCCCCTGTTCAGGGGTTGGTCAAGCACTGGTTTCAGCATTTCCTGCAACCAGAGGGGGTTATGCTGAGTCTCTGGGTGGTACAAAGGGACCAGCAGGGCACATGCTCAGGTGGAGATTAGCTGGAGACAGACTGATGGGTTATCAGCTCTGAGACAATGCTCACAGTTATCAGTGTTTATGTGTTTGCTGTAGAGATACAAGTGCACTTAGAATTCATGCTAGAGTTACCTGTCAGATAAATGTAATTATGAGCCACCCTTCTCACCTCCATCACGAGCTGTCCCCTTATCAGCCCCGAGTCCTGCAGGCAGGGCAGCCCAGGGCAGATGCACTGCAGCTGCTGCTGCCATCGGTCCCACTGAAGTGATTGGGTTTAGATTCCTCTTTTCTTCCCTCATTGTGGGTGTTGTCACTCACCCATGCCTACTTCTCACTCCATCTCTCCCATCACAACCACTTTGTAAGTCACTGCTGCACACAGCATTTCCCAGAACTTCCATCACCACTGGGTTCTATTTAAGCCCTACAGTTCCCTCCCTTCAAATTGAACTCCTGATGCTAAGTCCGTCTTCCATCACCATTTTTAAACTGCTCTTCTCCTTTGCAAGCACTCACAGATACGAGAATACCCGAGACTGGAAGGAGTTTTGGAGATAGTCTGGTCCATGTTCCCGGGTCACAGCAGCATCAGCTACAACAGCCTGATCAGGATAATGTCCAATTGAGTTTTGTGTATCTCCAAAAATGGAGGAGCCACAGCCGTGCTGGACAACCTGCTGCAGTGTTGGACCATGCCTGAAGTAAAATGGTTTCTTCTCATGTGTAAGTGAAATTTCCAGTATTTTAGTTTGTGCCCCTTGCCTCATCTTTTCTCTGTTGACCTTTGAGAACAGTGTGGCTCCCATCAGGTATCAATACACACCAAAGCAGCACCATGGGCTCTATGGGGACAGAAGCAGTTCTAGAGTGAGGACGCCACTTTGGCAAAGATAAAGTATTTCAGTTCAGTTAAATCCATATGGCAGACACCATCTCACATTTGCTGTGTCTCTGCCACATTCACACTAACCAGGTTTTTCTTCACTACTTTTCCTTTAAGCCTGCTTGGCATAGAAAATATACTAGTTTAAATATTTATGTCTGGCAAAGGATGCTTCTCTTACCCAAAGATCCTCCCCTCAACTCTGACAAGCAGGCCACTAAAATTCCAGTGCAGATGCCTCAGGCCTTCTTCCTTCAAGTGTTCACAGGTTTTATTCACACATTCACATTCGTTTTATTCACGTGTACTCGTTGTACATATGCTGGCTGGAGGTTATAACCGTGGTACAGATGAGACTGCTGCAGCACACCAAGATTTAACAGCAAGCTGCTGAGTTACTGGAACCTTAGTGCACTTTATTAATCACTTGCTCAAGGGTCAATACTGAAACCCTTTGCATTTAGGATGGACTTGCACAACAGCTTCTAAAGCAGGTCTGATTCCTCTGCAGCATCCATTTACACTTTGTCAAACAATTCCAAACTTCAGCTCATTTGGATGCAGTAAGTGTCTCACGGATTCTCAGCTCTAAACACCTCACCTTTGAAGAATTCCCTTTTGGGAAAATTCAGCTGCTACTCAGAGCCCTACAAGGAGAAAAGAGACCACAGCAAGCAGAAAGAGACCAAGATACATATTTAAATATAAAAATGAGCAAGGGAGATGGAGCCAAGCCCACTCACCTTTCCTTTGATTGTCTCTAGTATTTGTTAATGGTTCTAGTTCTCCCAGGTAGCCTTTTCAGGCACACTTAATTGAATGTGGGAAGTTTTATTTGGGAATTCTCTTAAGATTCTGGTTTATTAAAGCATCCTTATTTAATGAGATTTATATTATTATTTAGTATATAAAAATAACCAATAAAGACTGTAAGATACTCCTTTTTCACTCATCACACCCTTCAATCAGCAACTAAAGTGTTTAACAACTACATACCTACAGGGAGGCTCTAAAGTGAAACACCTAATTAAGTGCTCTGGAGATAAAAAACAAACCCAAATCACCCTGGAAGTAGCAAGACTCCCACAGGACTCCTTCCAAACAGAGCTGCCTTTTGCTTCACAGGGACAAAATCTGTGGCAAGGTTATCTGAGCTATTTACAAATGTTGAATGTGAAATTCCCTTTCAACACTAGAATTGCAGTGTCTGAAATCCACTCTCCTCCCTCCAAAGCTGTGGTAGTCCTGAGGGAATCCTCTGTTACTTTTCTGTCACTTTTGGGCAGCACAAAAAAAAAGAGACAGCCCAATTCCATTCTCCATCCATTAGGGAGTCTAATTACAAGACACTGGGTGATGAAGCAGCACCAGCAGGTCCTAATAAACTGAGTTAAGACAAAGCAGCATTTCAGCTCCCTAATTGAAGGGCTTTTCATTCGATTGACCTGCCCATGGTAAAAAATATTACAACATGCAAATGGTGGGAAATACATTCCTCTCAGTTTAGTTTCTTGGTCATTAATATTGGATTAATGACAGGGACCTGGGATGCAATTGAGAGGAAGGTTGCTCACTCACCAAACCCCATCTAGCAGATGTATTGTTGCTGTAAAATAGACTTTAAAGAACAAGGCTGATGTTCCAATAAATCACAGGGATCATAAAGGGCCCCATGTTCCCAGTGCCTGGTAGAAAACAGAGTTAAGACACTTCTTTTCATCCTTGGCTCTGGTGTAAGCCCAGAGGAGTCCATGGCCCTTCACATGGCTGAAATAGTGGTCATTTATCCCTGTTACAAAACCATTACACCGGAATGTATCTTCCAAAACTGTTCCCCTAAGAACATTGATAGTTCTGGGTCGGAAGCAAATGGTTGCTTTTTGTTCCAGATATGTCAGGTGGGACACACTTACCAGCACTTGCCTCAAATATCTCTGGCATTAGGCACTATCACAGTTTCCTTCCTGAGACGTGCAAACACAGCCATAATCACTAAAATAGGAATTGGAAGAAATACAATGTATTTTTGCAAGTGTGGAAAGGCTGCAAGGCTCTGGACACACACAGGTTCCCAAATGCAGCTGGAATATGGGGTGATAATCACAGGGAGGAATGGGCTGCTGTGTCCCAGCCACAGATGAACCACGAGCAAAACCTAAATCCAAGCAATAAAGAGATGCCCGATTTTTCAGAACAAACATTTACAGGCATTGAGACCTAGCACTAACAACATCTGCACCTCCAGTGATGTCTACAGAAATGTGTGACATCCAGCCCCTTTAACATGATGGGCTGTCTTGGCTAAAACTCTTTGGTTTGGACCAACTCTTGAGCAAAAATTTAGTCAAATCCATCAGACAGGTTGGATTGGAGATTCTTGGAGAGCACAACCCCATGTCCCTATCCCTGAAACCACTGCAGAAACTGTCATTTCTCAGCACCCTTTGAAAAAAGCTTCAGCCAAGTGACTGAGACACCCAGGTGTGAGCACTTTGCCCTCACTAGATGCATTTTCACGTGTAGAATAAGTTTTGGGAGTGCATGAAGGACACATTTTAAGGGAATCCTTCAAGGTTTAAATGAAATTAGCACAAAGTTACAGTCCCTGCAACTTTTCCCATACTGTGAATTCTGCTGATTCTTGGCATATTTTGCTTTGCATATGCTAAAAAGTCAAGTACACCAGCAGGTCAGCTCTTGCAGGTAACTTTGCTGAAGAGCCATTTAAATCATTCCAGACTCTGATTTTTGTTCCTGCTTTGTGTTTTCATGCTTCCTTGCTTTGCTGACTCAATCAAGATCCAGAGGCTCCAAGAACTGTGCAGAAGGCTGATCTTGCAGAATGTCTGGCCTATATCTGAGAGATGCCTCACTTTCAGCATCAGATTTTCAGAGAGAAAGTGGTGCATCTACCAATTCCTTCTACTTAGGAGCTGCTTCTTATTCATGATTTTCCTTGAACAGTTGTCATGTTCCTTTTTGAAGTGCTATTAATTGACAAGGTTTTGTCATGCTGTAGTAAATTTCATTCTTTAAATCCAGCCTGACAAAATGACAACCTATTAAACCACACTAAACACATTTGGACGTTTTGTGACTATCTTCTCAGGAGGCTTCATCACTCATGTTTTCAGACCTGATGATCAGCATCACTCCCAGGGATTTCCAGCTCAAAATCTATTAAGTAGGGTTGAGATTAGTACTCTAATTTGACTTATCTGAATTGCAAATGCAGTGTTTTGTGTAGCCTGGGAACTTTATACATTTAAAAGAAATGTCAACACTTCAAAAGACTAATTTAGCACCTGGTACTGTAAAACATTTCCCTTCTTTCCACTATTTGCACATGACTTAGAACATAATGGTCCTTTTCCCAGACTTTAAGCACAACCCAGGAGGCCAAAGACTGTGTGGCCACTGAGGAAGCACTTACACTTCCCCAGGAGTGACTGATGCATTTGCATCAGCAGGCAGCCAGGGGCTCAACCAAAGAAAGGCTCAGATCCATACTTTTACATCTGAACAGAAGCCAGAGCCTGAATACCACACTCTCTCTGCTGCATCCTGTTTTCCAGGACAATATGCACAACCTTCAGGAACCACTCTGCTAATAGATTTGTTTCCAGGCCTCCTAATGAGCTAAACCTGGGATGAATGGACTCTTTTCTCTGTGAGGCATCATTAACCAGACTCTGCTAAAGCTTTGGGCTTCCTCCCAGGCCTCAAGAACACGGTCCAGAAGCTGCCTCGTGTATATCCATGCTAAACACGCATCAGTTTACAGCCCCCAAAAATGGGAGCATTTCTCCAGACCCATCTCTGACCATCCCAGTGGATCATGAAGGCACACATTCTACACCACCAACTTGGCACCCTTTGTCCCCTCAATACACAGCTGGTTGGGAAGTTAATTCCCCAGATCACGGGACCACCCAGGCACTGCAGCACTGACTTGCTTTGCCTTCTGAACTCGTTTTCCCAAGCCAGACATCCCCCTGTGGAAGCCCAGCACACACCCAGGGACCCCCCATCAGCAATGACTTGTGTCCCTCAGGCCACAGCACTACTGCAAGGACCCTGTTAGGCTGATAGGAAACTTTACAATTCCTTATATTTTAACATTTGCTTAGAAATACATGCAGCACTACTACTTTTTTTTTCTTTATTTTTTTTCACACCAACTGACTAAATCCCAGTCTATTTAAGGAGCATTTTCCCTTTCTTCCATTCCTTCCATGTTAAGGCTGAGCTTAAGATACTGTCATAATTATTTATAAAACATAATGCTAAAGCGTTATAGAGACTTCCACTTATACAGAGTTAAGAAATAAGACATTATTTGTATTCCATCAGCATGCCCTGGGGTTAGGCCTCTGCTGCAGCATGACAGGCAGAATATACATTTTAACAGACAACACAAGAAGAAGGAATGTTTCCAAGACACACACAGCCTGGAAATAAAACAAACATGCCTTCTTCCCTCTCCTTCCTCAGCAAATCCCTGGCCCAGGTGAGATTTCCTGCTCAGGCACAGCAAAAGCAGGACAGGTGGAATGTTACAGGCAGGCATTGCTTCCACACCATCCATTAACTGACACAGCAGATTAACTTTCCTACTCTTCAGCCTACAGACTATAAATTCAGCTTTCTGCAAAAAAATGGGACAAACATATAAAAAATCTGCAAAAATCTTCCATGCACCATGCTGTTGTCTCTAAGCATTTCCATGATCCAATGAAACAGCACCAAACGTGTGTTGATGTAAGGTCTGACTCAATTGCCACAGACACACAAAAGGTTCCCACAGACTTGCAAAGAAGGAGCTGAATCAGAACCACAATCACAGGCCCTGTGATAATGGTTTCAACATCTTCCAGTAACCCAGATAACAAACAGTGCTCTGAAACAGGACAGGCCATTCCAGGGGGCCCTCGCTGAGACCCTGTGCAGATGAGCACTGGGCTGAGCCTGTCTGGATGCTCTCCCAGCACAAACCTCTGTCCACCTGCTCTAGAAAATGCCTGAGCTCTGAGGGGCAGGTCTGACATTTCAGTGCAGCTAACTGCCCTCATTCCACTGCGCTGGAATCTCAGCCTCTGCAGCAGCACACGGGAATGCAGGTGATGGCAAGCAATGGAAACATCTCCTTCAGTATCCCCAGTGTGTGATTTCAGACCAGCTAACGACCTGAAAGGAAGGGGCAGGGTGCAGGAGGCACGTTTATGGACACATAGCTGCACATAGCTGGGGTGATTTGAGAAATTTGAATAGAACATGGTGCCAGACTGACCCCACCTGGGGAAGGTGGGACGTGGGGGGTGCATCTCGGTGGCTCTCAGGTCCCAGGGGGGAGAGCAAACCCATTCCTGCTCCGGACACCATGCAGATGGGAAATGCAATGTGTGGTAGAGATATTCCTTATGATAGTTATTTAAAGTTCATTTTTCTCATCACAGGAATAAGCTTTCCAAGCCAGCTTTGGAACTGTGCTGTGTCTCTCTCCTGGAAGCCATCACCAGCTGTGTTTTCAATAACTCTTCCCAAATACTTCACAGATACACGGACACAGACACTGCATGGAAAAACCCCAACACTGAGCAGAAAATACACTTCAATTTCTGATAACACCTTTGAAAAAAGCTGCCTCCTCTCACAGAGTGGCTTTTTTGGGTCTGATGCTCTGAGAACACCTTAATCTGGTTTTCATTTATAGTTTCCCTTGGAAGAGTGACAGGTACAAAGGGGACAAGGTAGGAACATAAAACGACCAGGAGACAAACACTTGTCAGTAATTCTGCACTCTACAACTATTTCATTTATATAAAAATTTTCCCAATGCTTCCATCCTTGGATAAATCTGTGGGAACAGTGAGGACCCAAGATTCAAGAGTTCAAATCATTGCACTTGTCTGTGCAAAAGATGTTCTTACAGAAAAACAGTTTCCCATACAGTATTTGGAATCAGCTGTGCTGAAGATGATAGCAGACTTGACATATAGCCAGAATACCTTAAGACCAGCTCAGTCAGTGCTCCATTATTGAAGGAATAAGCAATAGTGTATTTTTTTCCTGCAGTACACCTCATATAATCGATATGAAAAGATGTGAGATAGTAAAACTTACAAGAGCACTGGGAACAGCACTGAGAAGGAACAGCAGGTGCTTCTTGCTGGGGAATGGTCAAAGAAATGGTGCCTTCAATTTCACATGGTGGTGATGCTGGGTTAATGGCCAGACTTGATGATCCCAGAGGTCTTTTCCAGCCTTAACAATTCTATAATTCTAAAAGGGGCTGTGGAAACTCTCTCTTTAAATCACCTCCTTTCAGACATACAAGGGAGGGACAGTGAGGCAGAATGATGTCCATGCAGAATTCCACTGTGCAGTGGAAAGCAGAGATGAGAGCCCTTATCCTTTCCCTCTCTTACTGGGAATTCTGAACCCAGCCCAGCACCTCCTTCACCTGGCACCCACTGGCCCCAGTGCACAGCAGCTCCACTGTGGGCAGCAGGGAGCTCTGCTAGCTGGAAGGAGATGCACAGATTGCCACATGTCACTTTAGGGAGCAGAGGCAGGGCAGGAGGCTGCAGGGATCCTGTGGTGCAGGGGGCACTAGGGCAGCACAAAGGGCCAGAAGTGCAGCCCAGAGTGATTTGGGAGCTGACACCAGCACCCACCTGCCCTCCTTCTGATAAGAGTCCACAGTAGGCAATGTTTTTCCTGAGCAGTCTACAGAAGGCCAAGCGTGCAGAAATCCAAATGTCAAGAGAACGTGCTCGTCTGCAGGGCTCCTGTGCCACATCAAAGGTGGCCAAACACAGCAGAGCCAACCAAGAGCCTTGGCCATGACCCTCTGCAGCTCCATGCCTGTGACAGCCCCAGGGAATTGCCTGAGGGCAGGGACTGCAGGCACATGCAGCTGACTTCCCAAAGCTGCTGCGAGAATCCCTTTTGCCTTTTTTCTACAAGAGAGTTCTGCTCAAAAATAACAGGCCGGAACAGTAGGATATAAACATTCCAGTAATTCATGGTGACTTCAAAGACAACACTCAGTCTCCTTCTTACATGTAAAATGATGGCTTGGGGATTTTAGTTTTGTTTGTTTATGTTTTTCAAGCTGTGTATTTATCCTGCCCAGTGGAACCACAGGCACAGGAGCTGTATGTTTTATATTACAACTTCTGCTGGAGCATTTAAGACTAAAGGCTTTTTTTTTTTTTTTCCTATAGTGAATCATCATGTGTAGGGGGGTGGTTGGATTATGTTTATGTTTTTAAAAATTAACCCAACTAACCATTTGTTCCATACTGCACACAATTTGTTGCTCCTCTTTTAGAAACTCCTTGAAAGACAAGATTTGGAAATAAAAATACATTTGGCAAGTCTGAAAGACAGGACTTGAGCAAGCACTGCAGACTAACTGGAACTACACCATGGACTATTTGCTTCCTCTTCCAGAGATAAATCAAAATAAAAGGAAAAAGAAAACAACACTGAGAGAAATACCTATCCAGAGGTAAATTGCAGTGGGAGCAAAAAGGTTTTCTTATGTTAGGTATATCAAAATCTAAACAGGAATATTTACCAAGAACTGGAGAATTCAAAAGCATATTTCTGGTTTACCTTGTCAATTCTTTGCTTTTCCATTTCCCAACTTTCTAGCATGTGCAGCTCTGGTGTTTCCCAGCCAACCCACATCACCACAGCCTGCTCTGCCATTATTAGGTACCCTTGGTCTCCCAGCCCACTGGAGCAGAAGCTTTGCTCATTTGTAAGCCAGCACACCTTTTACACAGAAATACTATTTATTCAAGATATTTACCTTGATATTTACAAGCTTTAAGATAGTGGTGGAGGGAGAAGGGTCCTGATGTCCCAGGGGGTTGTGCTGAGAGGGGCAGAAAGCCCAGCACCAAAGCCCAGGGTTCATCTAAACCAACCTGCTGCTCAAACACCCAGCTGAGAACAGTGACCATGACTGATAGAGGTGGAGATCCAAGCAGCCAGAAACAAACTCTCAGCACGTGGCATCATCACTCCTCATAGCCAGGCTGCTTCATATTCAGAAAGAGAGAAATGGTGCAATTGGGATGACAGACCCTCTGCAAGGACATCTTGGAATATCAAGCACCTCGAGGTGATCAGCCACCACATGCAATCAGGCACTGTGCTCATGAAAATGCTGCCTAGGGAAAGAATCTGGTTACTTATTAAATCAGATTTTATATTGATATACAGGAAGAAAAATGTATATTTAGGGTTTTTTGTGTGGTTGGAAACACATCTGGGTAAAGAAACTCCATGAAGATTGGGCACTTGGTTCATTACTTTGGGATAAGACTCTATACCACACAGAAGCCTACTGATTTTTTGTTGATTTATGAACCAACAACCAGCAAGTGTTTTCCCCAAATGCTTGGCAGAAGGCAAAAACAACACAAGAAAGGGTTTTGCAAGTGAAAGTGCCAAAAGGTGTGCTGGTAGGTGCAGACCTGATTTAAAGTTAGGCTTAAAGGGAAAAAATCTCTAAGCAGGTTTTTGTACTTAGAAAATTAAAATTAAGATACAGATATTATTTATTGAAGCTTCTATAAATGAAGTTAATCTAGAGATATGTCTAAATATGTACCAACTTTAGCTAATTTCAGATTATTGAGCAAGTTTGTTAATGATTTCTTAATGGATCTTTTACTGTAGGAAGTGCTAAACAGTGTTATATAGCAGAAATGTGCAAATACCAAAGCAGAGAAGGTCTCATGTCTTATCTTTCTATAGAGAAACTCTGTACTAACATAAATTATCAAAGCACATTAAAAAGTGAGCTTATCAATATTATCTCAGTCTTACTACTTCTGATGATTTTCTTTAGTTAAATTTATCATTAGCTATTTTCATCCATGGAAACAGGTGTATTTGTGGAATCACTCTGTGATACAGTATTTATTCAGTTTCTTACTATGATTTGGTTCAAAATTAAAACAGTAACCAAACCTTGAAGCATGAATTCTCCTCTTTCTATTTTGCTGTGTGTGGAATTCATGCATTGCTGTTTTCTATCCCTGCATTGGAACTACCCCCCTATTTTGGCCTGATTTCCTTTTTTGTTGTGAGAGCCTATTACCTACCTTTTAGTAGCTACCAGCACATAAGAGACTAATTCTTCATTTATTTGGCAGTCATTATTCCATATTAGGAACCAGAGTTACTTGATAATAAATAATGATATTAAAAACAGGCAGAGCTCTCTAGCAACTGTCTGCATGGCACATGCATCCAATTCCTGATTTATCTGCTGATTTTCAGTAACTTTTTTTAACCCAAGCTGAACAAAATAGGATTTAGACAGAATCTCAGATGAGCTGTTTACTGTTCTCCAATCCTTTTGTGCTGGTGTTGGCTGGGCCACAGTTAATTTTCTTTTCAGTAGCTGTTAGGGGACCATGTTTTAGATTTGTGCTGAGAACAGAGCTGATAACACAGGGATGTTCTCATTAGTGCTGAGCAAGTGCTTACAGAGAGTCAAGGTCTTTCCTGCTCCTCAGCCCCCAGTGAAGGGCTGGGGGACACAAGGAATTGGAGAGGCACAGATGACTTCAGGGATACCCCAGGGACATCCCAGAGCTCAGGGCATCTGCCCAGCACATGCAGTTGTGGCAAGACAGTAGGACAGATCAAAATGAACAGGTCTCTTTCTGTAAATTTGTTTGCACATTAATCTAGTCATTGACTCAAACAGCATTTTTTTTTTTTCATGGCTTCCTTTAGATGTTCAAATTTTAGCCAGGAACTGACACACTACCAGAGAGCTTCACAAACCGGGTGCCTTCAGAGCTCACCAGCTCTGTAGCTGCTTTTGGCCTTTGCTAAGCTGTCTCTTTCCATTTGCACTCCAAATTTCAGCTGTGTGCCTGTGCATTCTATTTCATCACACAGTGACAGGGTGCATGAGGCACTAGACACTGGCAGAATTTAAAGAAAGGCAATCCCTGAAGACAGTCTGCTATTCCTCCTGAATGGTTGCTGCTTCTCACCTAATTCAGGATTTTTGGTGCTGCCACATAAAGGAGTTCTCTAATGGGCTCAGCCTGTGTCAACTTGCTCCTTCCAGCCCTGTGTTCTCATGTCAACTTGGATGTGAGAACTTCTCTACTCACAGTAGTTCTACTACTGCTTTTATTTGTACCAGCAGAGTTTTGATATTTCAGCTCCCTGTCCTCCTTCCCAACAAATACATGTACTGTCTTACAAGCAAAAAAAACGTTGAGAGAAAAGGCAAGATTTTACTCCTCAAATGAATCCTTGACAACAAAGATGAGGAAAAATGCCTATATGAAAAAAAAAAGAAAAAGCTTTCCTCTTTTTAGCATGTCAGGAATTCACCTTGTTCAATGTGGCATGTCTTCCCAATTAGAGCTCAGGCCTCCAACATGGACACCAAAGTGGGAGGGATAACATGGCAAGATGGATCATTCTTAGGAGCTTGCTCAGCTGCTGCAGCCCCTGGGTACAGAACATCCTTAGAGCTGCTGCAACATCTTCCATTACCTCCTGCTCAGTAACAGGAGGTGGGCCTGAGAATTCTGCATTAATTGCTAAGTGTTCTGGTGGAGTTGAGGATCACAGGAAAATCAGGACAGGGGATTTTTCTAAGTATTAGGGTGGTTTTTGTAAAGATAGTCTTTGGGGCCCAGAGTTAATACTGATGCATATCCAGGATGTCTTAACATAGGTCTGGTTATTTTGATCTTGTCTCTCTTATGACTTCCAAAATATTGGGTTTTGGATTCCAAACATATGCTACTGTCACTCTGAGCCCATGTGTACAAATAACCACACATATTAATTCCTGAACTACTTCAGCTAATAAGCCCCAAATCCTCAAACTGAAATTCAACTCTGAAAACATCAGTCCAGTTCCAGTGTTCCCCTGCTTCCAGCTGTGGGACCCAGTTGCCTGCAGGGAGATCAGTGAGAACCTAAGCATAAATACATGTCCATAACACAAGAAGTGTTTATGAGAAGGTCATTGGTTCTCTCTAAAATGCTTCTCTCTTTGGGCTCTGATCAAAGCTGCTTTTGCAGAATGTTATGAGAAACTTTTAAAGAAAAAAAATTACAGAGCAAACAAAAAAAAATCCTTCTTTATTTTAGACGAGAGACATTCTTTCTCTGGAAAAGGTGCTTCCTGGCCAAGGGCAGTCCAGAACAATTTACTGAGTTAAAGGTTTCCACATTTGGCCACATGCATTTTGCTTTAGAAATGCAGCAACAACCAATCCTGGTGAAAGCCAGACCGACAGAAGTGCCACTGCCTGCTTTAAGTGGAAACTCTCTTTGTATAAAAACTGAAGAGCATGTGGGTGGGCAGGATGGAGAAGGGTGGAGAGGTTTCGTCCCTGGCTGTCATTCTTTAGGTGTGACCACACTGCTGCAATCTCTGGAAGGCAGCTGGACAGAAAGGATGAGGAATGCCCCTGCCTCCCTTGGGGAAATCAGTCTGGGGATGCCAGGAGCTGTGATTTGTCCCTTGCACCAATTAAATCTCTGCTATAATGTGATTTAAACAAGAGGATATTTCCCCACAGAAACTGCCAGATCATTGATTCCTCCAAATGCCTCTGACAAGAAAATTAATGCAGTGAGGAGTTCTCAGAATGGGGCACTGCAGCTGTCCTGGGAGCAGGAGAGGGATGCAGAGCTTGACAATATTAAGTGAGCCTGACAACTCCATCACCAGTTTCCCCAGACAAATCCACTGACAAGTGTCAAAGGAGCTGAAACCGTGTCTGATCTCCATGTTACCATCCACTTTCTCTGCCTTGGTGGACAGAAACCAAAGTGCATCTGTAAAACCACTGCTGGATGCATTTTGTTACTCCACATACCACGAGCAGACTTCCCAACAAAATCCAATGGCTTCAGTTACAGATCACAAGACAAGAGAATCACTGTGTAGCCATGGATTCATTTTCCCAAGGCTTTTCTAAAGCCTTTGAAAGTTTCTTTAGGATCCCCCTCAAAACAAAGCCCTTATGTCAACAGAAAATCTTGCTTAGATATGCTTCATCTGGTGCTTTTTATGAATATGCACGATCAAAGGGTGACAGCTTTCACAGTTAAGCAAACACAGTTACACAGAGCACACTTCTCCCACAAAAGGTCAGATAATACAACATGCTAAATGTTAAAAGCACACGGGAGGGAGGGAGGGATAAATTCCCCTTGAGCACACTGGCACGGGGAGTTATTTAGGAATATATTGTCCATCTTTGCAGGACGCTCTGAAAAGTGTCTTTGCAAAGATCTTACCTGCTCAGTGATGAAGGAGCTTGAAAAAGTGACAGCTGACCAAAAGAAGATGCCACAGCTGAGAATGATCTTTCTGTTGAACCGGTCACCAAGGTAACCAAAGATGGGCGCCGCCACCATGAAACTACAGATAAAAACTGCGAAGGAGAGAAGAGGGAAAGAAACCTTTAATAAACAGCAGATCAAATTTTCTGCAAGCCAAATCCTCCAGAGAACAGTTCCAAATTATTAGACATTCTGCAGTCCTGCCTTGCAGAGTTGTGCAGGCTGATAGGCTTTCTGAAGTCAGTGTTTCCTTATCAAAAAGATTTTTCATTCCCAGAGAAACTTCAGACCAGTGAACTCATATTACTTGAAAGCACCAGCCCCTCACAGTCAGCTGAGCTCAGATCTGGGGATGGGCAAACCCAGGACTGAATAAATTAAGAGCTTCTGCTTAAATGTTACTGAGAAGGTGAGGTAGAGGTTGGAAGGAGTTTGAAGCACAGAAAACAAGCCAAGGGCTCCTTGCTGGCTCTTGCAGCAGAGACCTGAGAGAAATGGGCCACAGAAGCTGAGGTTCTTTCATCCTTCCTGTTTGAAAGAAATGATGAAACAGTGAGGAAAACCAGTAAACACCACTATCACCCCACTGACACCAGCACTGTCTCCTCACTAGATCCTTTCACCATCATTAAACCTGTATTTAAACCCATCACTGAGCAGCAGCTTCACTAGAACAAAGAGTTTTGCCCTACAAAGTCTAAACGGGCCAGGACTGTCCTCATCTGAGACTTCAAGTTCACCCTTTGTACCCTCCAAAACCATCAAAGCATTAACCTAAGACCTTCTGTCTTGTAGGATTAAGGCTCTTGACAGAGTAACTTCTGCAAAATCACCTCAATGCAGAGTTGACTCCTCTGCCCATCTCAAAACAATCTGGCCATGAACCCCCTGAGAACACTGAAATGGAGCATTCACACCATGTTCCTGATTAATTGGGATTTTGGCAGAAATTGCCATGTTTTAGGCTGATTTATACCTGGCTTTTGTCTGTCCACATTAGAGAACTGGAGAAGGGCAATTCCATGGATTTTATTGGTGTGTAGTATGAACTCTGACTATAACTGTCTGTTTTGGATTTAGCAAATCCTGAAGGATTTAGGTGGCCACCAGAACACCCAGAAGTCTCTCTTTAGTCACACAATCCTGACACTCATTTGCTATCAGGTAGGTCTTGGAGGGCACTGTGGGTTTTGGCACAGCCTAACCCCAGCTGTCTATTTTTTAATTGTACAAAATGGGGTGGGGGGATGGAACAGGTAAAAAAAAAACCAAAACAACCAAAACAAGTGCAGAGGACACACCCCCTTTTGGGCGGAATGTGCATATAAAATTGAAATGGTTAAGACTCAAATAATGAATTTTTCGTGGGTGATGATATGTGACAGTTCAAAAATGTGCAGAATGCTGAACTATGACTAAATGTCTTTTTTTTTAGTATATTAGGATGTCAAAGCTGCTTTATAAATAACACATATCCATTTGCATCTGTGTTTCATGACCCATGTGAGTGTGCATGTATTTTGCACTGCTACATTTGAACTAAATTACAGGATTACTCTTTTTCCATTTAGAGTAAAAGAAATTGAGATAACAGAAAAGTTAAGGCCTGAAGTGCAGCACATGCAACACATCACACATACTTCAATAGTAATGCTATGAACAGTTTTGCTGTTTAGCTCACACATAAACCCTACTGACAGAACTCAGTCCCTGCATCTGTCCCAAAATCCTTGTGCAAACCAAACCTGCAAATAAACCTACGAGCAGTGTTTTCATTTCTGTTTTACAGAGAAACTGGACCAGAAGTGGCTCACAAATCTCTGCTCAGCAAGGGCACATCTGCACTGGCCCCACTCCAACGAGGCACTTAAGCACATGCTTATATTAGGCACTTCAGAGTCATCAATTCCATGATTAAGTGCTTTCCTGAATTAACACCAAGGGCTTGGCACCTTGCAAAGCTGGTGCAACAGCCTGGCACGAAGGATACGTGGCTGCTCATTGGGAATGAGGAGCAGAAAATGACTGTGACTGGTCCAGACCAGTGTGACCACTGCAATTTGATCTTTCTCTTGGAAGGACACTACAATTCATTCATCTCAGAATGCCATATTCTGCCGTTTTTATGATATAAAAAGACACAAAACTGAAAAAGCTCCCAAGGGAAAACTAGAAACATCCAAGTTAGCATCCCACCATTTAAAATATCAAATAACATGGTTAATAAAATCTCAAGCTTTGAGACATGCAGGGTGTGATCCAAAACTCACATTAATCAGTGGGATTATTAGCTTCAATGACCTCTGGATCATAAAGGAAAAGTCTAATTCTGGAATTTAGGCAAAATGCACAAAGCTCCTCTTTCAAACAAAACAAACCCCAAAAAAAGAAATATTGTCCAATGACTTTCCAATAACATACATCCTTCTGCTGCTCAAGTCCCTTTGGAGGATTTATTTTTGGAAGACTCTGAGCTGTGAGCTTTGTCAGTGGTAAGCAGCTGACTTGACAGCTCCACAAGGTGTAAAACGAAAGGACAACAGAGCCAAATAAATAACAGGTAATGGAACACAGCTGTCACAAGAATAAATGCAATTTATATCAGAGTATTTATGACCCAAATATGCATCAGAGCATTGATTGACTCAAATAAATGCAGAGTATGACGGCTGTGTGGTGTGTCAAAAGGATTTGCCTGTTACAGGCATTTCCCATGAATCAATTTTTGCAATTACTCCTGCCAGTGACAGCCGAGACTCCTGACCCCGGCCTGGGCTGGCAGAGCAGAGGTGAACAGAAGTGGGGCACATTCCCAGGTGGGATGGAAACCCGAGTTTCTCTAGAACAGGAGCTGAGGCTCTGTGACAATAACGAAGGAGAGACCTCATGCAGAAGACACAAAACTTCAGCACGTCCAGGCGGAGAGAGGGGCAGCAGAAACATCTTTGATTTGCAGGCAAGAGGGCTGAGCATAGGGCAGAGAATTGCATTCCAGTAAAGGAGCCTGGCACTTGTGCCAGCCTCTTCCTTTCTGGCTTCTCTCCCTTCTTCCACAGCATTTTCTGTTCCTTGCACTCACCTACTCCCAAATTAATAAAATTGAAGTGACACCACAGCAGCTGCTGCTTCAGCTCAACCACAGCCACAAATCTTTTCTATTAGGGCAGCAGTGGGACAGAGGTTGGCACTGCCCTTTCCTCTTCCCCATCAACAGCTCCTCTTCCCATTTTCACTTAGAGACATCTCAGAATATTACCAGCTCTTGAAGAGATGTAGAGTGCAAGTCAGGGCAGAGTTAGAAACCCACTGGGATTGAAGATGAGCTACTGTGAAGGCAGTGATGGCACTGGGAGCAGCTGTGGGCAGGTATAGCTCTGGCAGTCCCATTTTAGATGTGTACAGCTCATTGCTCCTGCTAAATGACCTCCAGCAGTGCCAGCAAAAGTGGCTCAGTCCCAGCACAGGGTGGGGCTGAGATCCATTTCTGCAGGAGTAAATTATCATGTGAGCAAAGGATGAATAAACAGACACATAGTGAATGCCATCAAGGAGGGAGGTTCTTTTAAGTACAGGTATTTTCAAAAGGAGAACCCATTTGTCTTTATTCCTCCCTTTGTGGCTTAGCCACTGAAAAGCCGACTGTGGTGAGGAGGCAGGAAGAGGGTAATTGCCCAAACTGGATGCCTTGGTGTCTATTTCTGCCTGTCCCACCCTGTACAGGTGCACGAGCACTTTCTCAGCCCGGCTTTTACTGTGCGTGGCTGGAATTACAACAATGTGCAGCACAAAAAAATCTTACATGTTCCACCCAAACACCCACCAGACAAGGAAATCGCCCTCCCAAGCCTCTACTGCTGCTGCATGTTCTGCAGCTTCAGTCCTGTTTCAGGATTCTGGCCAGGGAGCTGCTATTCAGACACTTTCCCCTCTCAAGAGCTGCCTGTGTACCCAGGGGAAAAGCAAATCCCCCAACAGTGGAAGCAAAGGAGATGAGAGAAGAGAAAGGAACTTCTGACTTTAACAGTCACAAAAAGCTCCTGCCTCCTGGAACTAGATGCCATCACTCTTACTTTTCTCTTCTTTCTCTCCAAACAAAAATTTACCTTGACTCTACAGCTGCTCCCTGAAAAGGCTCTGAGCTGACAGCTCTCCACCCTGTGATTCCAAAGACACTTGCCTCCATCTCACTTGCTCTTTTCTTTAGTGGATTTTTAGTGGACTTATCAACCCGGAGATAATCTCAGAGAGGGGCTTTTCCTGCCACCAGGAGAATGGAATCAAGAAGGAAGAGAGGCAGTGACAGAGGCACACACAGAGGCTGCTGTTCCTCAGCTCCTGCAAGCTTGAGTGGATCACAGGCACTTCTGAATAAAGGTCCCTTCTTTTGGTTCTGACTTAGAGCACACAGGGCTTATTTTTTCCTATCAGGAAAAACGCTAGAAAGGTTCAGGGTCAGGTGGAAATAGCTTTCTCTACACAAAGGTGCTCAACAAAAAAACTCTAGTGGGTGTCTTTGAGCTTTGAGTCAGCACAAATCGTGTGTGCACATCTAATTGAGTGCTGACAGTGAGCTTGGCTCTGTGGAAGGCAAACCCAGACAGCCTCTGCCTCAAGGGAATGGCATCCACTGAGACACTGCTGAGAATTGTGTGCTGAGAGGTTGATAACATCTTCCCAACAATAAATTTCCAAACAATGAGAACACCTAAACAGGCAGCTTGCCCTGGATGGGATACTTTACAGCTGGGTACAAGTACAACCCTGGGATTTGGCCACTTCTATCCCAGGGACTTTCAGTCATGAGTGCACGTGTTTCTCAAGCTGCTTGTGACACTAGTTACCATCTACCTGCAATGGTGAATAAAGACCCTCCAACAGCCCAACCAGCTCCTCTGTTCCAAAGACATGGTTTTTGCAATGCTTCCCTCTTTTAATTTTCATTTTCTCTATAGTTTTATGCTATAATAATACCACTCAGCACATACAACACATTTAATCACAGTGAGGCATGGGACAATTTAGAAAGAAAGTGAAACATTAATTTCTATTTTAGGGCTCAGGAAATTAAGACACAGGAAAGTGACCTGCCCATGATGAACTACAGACATCTGGAACCCACACAGGTCTTCCAGCTTCAGCAGTGTCCTGTTTATAGTATTCTATGCTGGACGGATTTCTGAAGGTCTACAACCACAATATAAAGGGATTTTTTTTTCTTACAGCACCATTCAAGCCAAGAAAGAACAAAGATCCTTTCATGCTACTTAACCATTGAACCTGAACTGTGGCACAGTTCAGGCACAATGTGGTGATGGTCAAGCATTGGAACAAGTTGCCCAGGGCAGCAGTGAAATCATCATCCCTGGAAGTGTTCAAAAACTGTGTAGTTGTGGCACTGAGGGCATGGATTAGTGGTGCAGTTGGCAGTGCTGGATTAATGGATGGACCTGATGATCTTAGAGGTCTTCAACCTTACTGACTGTATGATATAACCAAGGTAAAATTGATACCCTATGGTGGGGCAGTCCAGGGCCCCAGGAACCTCAGCAAAGTGATTTCAGACATTCATCCTTTGAAGGAGGATGAATTAATACAATACAATTGATTTTAGAAAATATCAGCCTGAAAGCCATCCCTGTGACAAACTTTGCTATAGGTACTCTGTTACATCACTCTGCACACGGGCTTTGTTGTACTTCATTGCCAATTCAACAGCCAACAGATGGATTGTGCTACTGCACTTTGCTGGGTGCAAACATGAGATCACTGGGCTCCAGACTCTCAGGCACACAAGAAGTTTCTGACAAGTGTGAGGAGCTTTGAAACACCATCAGTTCCATATGTCATGCAAAGCTGTCACACGCTGACAATGTCGAGCACAGGAGCAGTTTTAAAAAAAATTGCTTGAGAATGCACCAGACCAATTGGAGTAAGGGATACAAAGGTTTGGGTTGGATGTGGTCAGAACAGACCACAGGACAAAATGGAGAATTTTATAAATGCCTCATTGTGTCCCTGTCCTTGTGCCCTCAGCAAGCTGAGGTTCAATAAGGCAACGTGAAAAGTCCTGCACTTCAGTCACAACCCAAGGCAGTGCCACAGGCTGGGGACAGAGTGGCTGCAAAGCTGCCCAATGGGAAAGGATCTGGCTGTGCTGGTCAACAGGGGCTGAACATGAGCCCAGCTGTGCTCAGGTGGCCAAGAGGCCAATGGCATCCTGTCAGGAAAAGTGTGGCCAGCAGGACCAGGGACATTGTCCCCCTGTACTCATGGGTGAGGCCACACCTCGAGTGCTGCATCCAGTTCTGGGCCACTCACTTCAAAAACAACATTGAGGGGCTGGAGCATGTCCAGAGAAGGGCAGCACAGCTGGGGAAGGGTCTGGAGCACAAAGATGAGAAGAAGCCACTGAGGGAGCTGGGGTGGGGGAGTTCAGCCTGGAGAAAAGGAGGCTCAGGGGGGACCTTCTGGTTCTCCACAATGTTCTGACAGGAGGGGACAGCAGTGGTGGTTACTCTGCTCCCAGGGAAACAAGGGACAGGACATGAAGAAACAGCCCCAGGCTGTGCCAGGGAAGACTCAGGCTGGAGGAATTTCTTCACTGAAAGGGTGGTCAGGCATTGGAAGGGGCTTCTCAGGGAGGTGGAGGAGTCCCCATCCCTGTAGGTGTTCAAGGATGACCTGGACATGGCACTCGGTGCTCTGGGCTGGGGGACAAGGTGGGAACGGGTCAAAAGTTGGAAAGAGAGGAGCATAAATGTTTTAAAGGCGTGGCCCTAACTACTCACACAGTCTGTGTTTTCCAGTGGGTGTTTCTGTTTCTCAGCACACTCTAGGTGGTGTTTCCCTCACTGCAGACATCACTCATCAGTATTCAAGCTCCAATCTTGTCTTCTCCATAGGGAGCACACTGCACCATGAGGTGCCAGTTTTTTCCTTAGCACAAACTGATACAAAATGCAAACAACGTGTTCAGGATGAGTATGTGCACACACACACTGACACACACATTTACACAGGGAAGGAGGCTGCTGTACAACACCACTCAGTTCCCTTTGCTGAGACAGGGGCAGAACTTGGTTACAAAACCACCACTTATGAAGCCAGACAAGGCCTGAACACAGCTTGCCTGGCAGTTCACAGTTCACACAATAATACACAAGATGCAGTGCTTGGAAGAGTTCAGTACTGATAATATCTCCCTTTTCCTCACTGCACAAACCCGGTTCTTCCAAGGGTTAGTGCCTATATTCCCAGCAAAGGATATCCTGAAGCTTGCTTTGTTCACCTTAACTAACAAGAATAATTGCTTCAGTGGGAATTGCTGGGAAATCTACTCCTTGGAAACAGAAAATGAGATAAGAATATCCAAAAAAAACAGCACTCAATTTTTAACTGCTTTTTTATTAATTTCCTATATTATGTCCACTGAAGCTGCACTTAGAGATTCAGCCACTCATATCTTCCTTATTGCTGAAGTCATAAGGTGATATTTACTCACAATTATCAATTCACAACCCTTTTATACATATGAGGTTCAATTCCATCCTGATGTACTTCAAATTTTCTTACCTAAGTGCACAGTGGAAAAGGCAGAATTCTACTGTACTGTTTTATGTCTCTGGATGTGCAGCAAATTTACTTGGAGCAGGAGCTGACTTGCTACAAGACTAAATTTTGAACAGCTGTACACGGACAACATCATTTAAATAGAAAAGAGGAAACCCCCTACTTCTGCTTTTCATTGTGGGAATTACAGTGAACACATTAACACTGTTTTAAAGGGATTTGGGCAACCTGAACATCAACAAAACCATTCCTAGAGCACTGTAAAACAGCACAGCAATCCCAAGGAATGGCCCCAGTGTCCAGATCCCAGTCCATCCTTCCCTTGCTTGCCTGAGCCTGCAGGGAGCTGCCTCTGGGAGAGCAGCAGCCATCCAGCCCTGAGGAGCAGCTTTTCCAATGAAATAGCAGTAGCAGAATGGCTTCTGTGGCTATGAGAGCACTTGAGGAGGAGCAGACACCACCTCTCCTCATCAGTTAAAGAAATGACATTCACATCAGGGTCAGTTCCACAATCTGGTTCATTCCATGAAGAAAGAAGAGGGGGCTGTGGCACAGTTGTGTTTCCATGGCAGTGCCACACAAAGCCATGCAGGTTATTGCCTAAGACAGCATTAGATTGCTGGCACGTGTTAGCAGAGCCCAGAAAACTCACTTTTCTGACACTGTTTAAACTCTGCTTTTGCATTTCTTACTGTTCAGAAGTGAAGGGTTAAATAAGCCAGGCCAATTCTGTTTTACAGCCACTTCCACTTTGAGTTGTTTTCCTGCAAAATGCTTTCAGTGTGGTTTCATTTAGACTCCTGCCCAAAGCTGATGGAAGGACTCCTTGATTCAGTGGGCATTAGAGCTGAGAATTTTGTTGAGATAGAACTGCTTATGACTTCTAAGGGCAGCAGAGATCAGAACCTCTTTGCCAATAAAAACACTTCCATACTAGTAAGTTTACTGCATGCCTGTAATATTACAGGTTATTACTGGGAAAGGCACAGCGGGCATCAAAAAGAATTGCCAAAAGGACAAAACAAGTCCTTTTACAGTAAAACATTAAATATCTGGACAAGGAACAACCAGTGTGGGATATGGAGGAGATCTAACACCATGAGCAGCAAGGAAAAGGGGAAAACTGAATCACCTCCTGTCTTAGAGGACTGACCAGGCAAGTGGCATCAAACAAAACTGGCAGCTGAAAAGTGCAAATCAAAGGAGATCTTTTATTCACAAAACTTAAACACTGGAATTTTATCACAGGATGCCCTCGGAGCTAAGAGTTTATGTTTTTACAAAAGAGGATTGGACAAAACCCTGTAGGAATACTAACTGAAAGGCTGCTAAAGGTAGCTCCTCTTGTTCAGGACATCCTCAGCTGGCCAGTTGATTTGGCATACCAGGAACTAGCACAATAATCTTGCCCTGTTCTTCTTTTTCTTCCCTATATATGTGATCACAACCAAAGACTGGCTAATACACTGAAAGGACATGGGGTCTGGAAATTACAACTATTCCCACAGTATTCTGAAAAAAAAAAAAAGTTAGGAAGACAAAGTGCATCTGCATCATTTCCACTAGCTTGATCAGGTAATAACTTATTAACATATCTCTGAGCTGCACCTAAATTATTTTTAAAAGCTGGAATGTAGTTCACAGTTACATTTCTAAAACCACTACTCAGTTTGACCCTATACATACACAAGGTGCAGTTATGACATTCCCAGTCTGAGCTTTGCCCTCTTGCAGTTTCTCCCCCACTTGACTCGCCCAGCTCTAAGAGTTTGAGAACCTTCTGGCTCCCCAGAGCAGCAGGACATGTCAGCCCTGCCTGGCTGTGCTGCTCACACAGTGCGTGACAGGGTCGGTCTGCTGTTGTGCAATCAGTTGCAGGGAAAGTTCATTAACTTAGTTAGCCAATTAGGATGGATTTGTATCCATTCTGGTCAATCCTGAATTAGACATGAGATCCCAGAGGTGCAGGGACTGGTCAATAGCTGTGCAGCACTGCAGCACTGTGAGTGACACAGCCACGACAGGACCAAAATACACCTAAAGCAGTCCTGGCTGCTGCTACAGACACAGGCAGCAATCACTCCCAGCACTCAGGAAAGTCTGCATTTGAACAAATAACAGTTTTGCTTTTCCCTTTCTGTGCAGCTTACCGGGATGTTCTGCCCTTGCCATCCCTCTGAGAGCCACAGTCACAAATAACCCTCCAGCTGGGCAGAGCCTGCTCCTATGCCAGGAGGATGAAACACCTATACCCAGGGCTCACAGAGAAAGGTGCCCTTAAAAAGCATCTAAATAACCACAAACCCCAAAGGAGCTTTATTTTGCTCTGTTCCCTTCCTCTACTTGAAGAACTTTTTCTTTTCCCGTTGCAATTATGACTCCAGGCACACGCACAGAGCCACATCTGCAGGAGCCTTGGGAAGCAAAGGTGAGATCTCCTGCAGGAACTGGTCAGACTTTCCCTTGTGCCAGCACAAAGCCTGTGTGACCATCTGGAGAGCAAAATCTGGGGCCTGCTGAAGGCTGAAAACTAATCTTGCTTCTTTTCTGGCAAGTTCCCTGACCCAAGGGAGGCAGCATGAGCTGGTGGCTAGAACTACACCGAGTCCCTTGGGGCAGGGACAGGGATGTGCACCTTCGTCCTCAAAGCCTTTTCAAGCACAGCAGACACTTAAATACACCAAGAAATGACAGCCCAAAGCTGGTAATGCAGGATAATCTAAATCTCTTGATCCTTGAAATCTGCATTGAGTACCATGAATTAGATTTAACTAGCAATAAAATACTTTAAATCTGTTATACTCATAATACAATGATGCTTCATTTGTATCTGGTATAAAGAGAAATAATGGTCCTGGTTCCTAATTTGAGATAGAGATGGAAGACTGTTTTCATCCTAAAATGAGCTTTGCCATCCTTCTTTACAACAGCACTACTAATCCTGCCTCCTTCCTCAACTAACATTTTAATTTCAAATAATTAACTTGGATGCAATAGGAATTATTCTGTCTCAATCTCAAAACCTACTTCCTGCAGCAACAGAGAACAGGATAGAGATGAGACACTTGTACTGGGTATTACTAATGAATTCCCTGCTACATGGTATTTACCAACAGCGACCGTTTCCTGAGAAAAAAAAGAAAAGAAAAACAAGGCAACAGGAAGTGCTTCCCCTTCCCTTTAAAGTGGATTCAAGAGCTCCTCATGTATTTGTCACAACTTACTGAGGGAGATCATCTGACGTATTCTCATCCCACAGCTTTCAGACTCAAGGTTTGCTTGGGTTTGTTTTTAAAATGAAAATCCTTAGTGACTATTCTGCAGTGGGAATGCCTTGCTGACCTCTACACACAGCTCTCAGTATCTGCTGGCTGCATTTACAAAGAAACTCTGCAGTAGCCAAGCTTTCACTTCCCCAACAGTCCACACGCAGCTGGGGCACAGGACCACTCAGTGCTGCATCACAGAGAGGGATCTGGGGAGGCTGGAGCAGGGATGCTGCTTTGGCCAGCAGTCATGGCCAGAAGTCATTGCCTTCCACCAGGGCCACAAGCCCAGGGGCACTTTGGAGCTACCAGTCCTGATGGCTACACTGCTGGGAGCCAAGAGAATGCTGAGAGTAGGAAAAGTTACATCAAAGCCTTGAAATCCACTCGGGGATGCTTTGGGGACAGGGACACAGCTCTTTGCTGACATTCTCCCCAGGCTGGCAGTGGGACTGCTTGGTTTCTTTTTCATTCTTTTTACAGTTCTTTAGGGGGCTGTGGTACCATCTATAGTGGGCTTGGCAAAACACATGTGCCCTCTTTGGAAGGGAAAATGGCCATAATTGCATTTTAATGATGGAATTGGCTGTCAACTACCACAGCACCACCAGCCTTGGGGCAGCATCTAATCTGGTAGGACACAGGGATGAAATGAGACTTAGCTCTCAATATTCATGTCTGTCATTGGTACCCACCAAAGTTGTCCCTACTTGGAGTTAAAACTGAAGACATTTCTGCAGACTCCAGAAATTGCTCAGGAAAGCAGGAAGGCATGGGCAAATGGGCAGGAAATGCTCTGGGGTGAATGAGAGACATCCAGGGCACCCCAGATGTTGTTTAGGGTTATCACCAAGAGCAGGAGCAAAGCACTGCTTTGGAAGGACAGGGAAGGACAAGGAGTCATATTCATAGTGTGTGTTTGTGCATGTGCAGATAAAAGTGTGCCAGAGTTTGGTACCAAACTCTTTCCACACCATTTTTTGCAAAACTGTTTTCCCTTTCCAACTCAGGCCATACATCTTCAAGAGTGTTTGTAGCAGATCAGTAAAATGCCATCTTTTAAAACCAATAAAACTCAGTAACTAAGGAAATTATCAATCTGAAGGGGAAAAAATACAGATTCATCTCTGTATTACAGCTGACTTCCTTCACAGGGGTCAGTTTGCATCTTTCTGAATTTCTAAACACATTGACCACCCTGGTCTCACACTGCCTGCCTCTAGATATGTGGAAGAAGGCAAACATTTGTCAAATTAAACTGAATTCTAAGGGATGAGAATATATTATTTCTCGTAATGAAAACTTCAAGAGGACATTTAAAATATCTGATTTTTATTCATTTGCTCTAAGATGCAGGCAGTGCCAGCAAGGGGTACTGCTCTTAAAATCCTGCCATCTGCAGCCTTATGCTAATTCACTTTTTTTTTAGGAATAGAAATCACTGTGGAATGGGAATATGCTAAAATTCACAGAAGATATGGATATAAAAGCTATTGTGGGTAATTGCTTTGGTTTGATACTAATCCAACAACCCAGAATTGTCTTATTTTCCTCAAAGGTTTCCCTCCTCCCGGGGCCCTAAGTGCTATTGATAGCTTCACCTTTATTTGCAGAGGAAACACACATTTCATAACACTGCCCAGCCAATCCTTACTGCTAAAGAGCTGTTTGCTGGTCACAGAGGGAATTTCAGTATTTTCTCCTCCTCAATTACCTACTTTTTTAAGAGTTGCCTGTAAAATGCAAAGTGTCTTGTGCAATGACAGGTCTCTATATAAGCTACCACCCATTAGGGACTGGCCCAAAACCCCACTAACTTTACAGGGGAAATTTTTGTAGTGCTGACTGTGTTTCAATTCACAGCACCAACATAGAAATAGAAAAAAAAAAATCTCTCTGTGGAATCTCACAGTTTCTCCCTAACAGCCATGTCCATCTTTCTGCCTAAGGCATTGCCAGTGAATAAATAAGTCCCCCAGTAAAATATCTTTCATGTAACCTCAGGAGACCACTTCATAAGAACACAGGAACAATGACAACAGATCAGAAAACCATGTAGTCTTGCATCCTGTCTGTGACAGGGACAGCAATCAGCTCTTTCCGAGGAAAGTACACAGAATTCCTACACAGGCAGCTGAATTACTCAGAGGCTGGCTTCAGCCCTCCCAAGAATTTTGTGTTATCCACATAAAGATCTGATCTTTTAAGCTCAGATCCTGACAATATTCCCCGTGACATTCATTTCCACAAGCTTTCCACTCTTCCCTGATAAGTTTTTGGAATGCAAACTGACCCCTACTGATTGTTTCTACATTGTGAGGAAAAAAAAAAGATCAGAAAAACAACACTTCACATCCTTTTCAGGACATTCATTATGTTAAGTGATTTTACACTACCCCCCTCTTATTTTTAAGGACAAGCAAATGAAAACGAATAATTTTTGGAACTTCTCCTGTGAGAAGGAAGTGGAGGGCGTGCATGAGACAGTGTGAGTGCAGCAGGGGCTGGGGCTAGCTGGTCTGGACCAGACATGCTGGCCCAAAGTGTGCTTTGTGTGTAAATGCACTTGCTGTCTGCTTTCATTATGAATCACAAACCCTCTACAAGGCAAGGAAGGAACCATTTGCTCTCACTTACCCTGAACCCTGAGCTGATTCTCATTTATTACCCATCATTAAACCCACACAACCACAGACACAATCACCACCAGCTGCAAGGGACAGGGAATAAAATGCTGAAGCACTTCCCAGTCTGATAAACAGCACTGTGAGGGTCAGGCAGGAGTCTGAGCCCCCAGACAGCAAGATCTATCTTTGGCAGAAAACAAGACTCCAGGCCTCAGCAGTTGTAAAGTTGCTTTCTCCTGTGTTAAAGCACACCAGGTAACTCAAGCTCTTCTCCTCTGGGAGTCTGGCACCTAAACTACAACACAGGTATAGATATAAAAAACTATCTACTGATTTATCCATCTAGATATAGATGGATAAATAAAGGCATATATTTATTTTAAAATAAAACAGGTTTCCCAGACAACCACCAAACCCCATGTAACAAGACCCACAAGTGAATCAGAGGCATTTTGAAGATGGCCTGAGGACATCCAGAATACCCTCACCTCCCACAGCTTTGTATGCCCAGCAAGCTTTAGACAGAGTCTCACCATCATTCAAGCCCAGTGGGCTGAGAACAGCTCAGGGACCATAAATACTTTCTGCTTCCTATCCAATGCCACACATGCCCATCAGCACTTGAATAACTCCCTGCCAGGGGACAGAGCCATGGGCTGACCCATCTGTTTTTCCAGATGCCAGTAACTTTTGCATCACAAAGTAAATGCAAAGAAACATCATCATTGACTGCGATTTGCTACTGTATATTGAGGACTAGGACAGGAGCTGAACAACCAGCAGGCCACAAAAAAACACCAACAGGGATGAGCAGCCTTCATCCCACACTGAACAGACATCACAGGATGTAGAGAAGCCTCTCACACCACTGTAAGTGCTATTTGACACAATTATTTGCCTACTCAGTGGTGCTTGCAGTATTTAGAAAAGCTCCTGCCCCTTGCTGTTATAAATGGCAATTTAGACAAAGAGCAAGGGTTTCACAGTGGCTGGGGGACCTTCAAAAAGGGACAAATTAGTTTAAGGAAATTGTTGAAATACTGGCATATCCCAGTGTTTAACTTGCCAGAGTTTGGCAAGGGATTACAGCTACACTGGAGAATGAATCTCTGTGTGTCTTACAGGATCTCTGTTTTGCAGTTGTTATTTCTAAGATTATCACCCATGTGTCATTCCTGACTTGGAAAAATACTCTAATGCCAAGCTGGGCTGCAGTTCCAGGAGTGAGCTTTGCAAATGAACTTGCTCCTATGGGTAAAAGAACATGATATCTGTAGGAGACTCCAGGGTTTATCACAGTTTCAATATCCACGGAGTGTGACTGGACCCTGTTTTAAATAATCCCTCAGTTTAGATTTCTTTGGATCAGTATCTTTCTGGGAGAACAAGTACCACTGGAAAAAAAGCCCATCCTGAAACAAATGCTGCAATGCACAAGGTCTGCAAATGCAATTCCTTCATGCATCATCAATTACATTAATGGAAAAAAGGAAAGGCAATATTTGGTAAATCCAGCGATTGTCAAGGTATCAAAGAAGCCCATTTCAATTAGGTTTAAAAATGTAGAAGGTGAGCCTGATGAGTGACCAGTGGCCCATCTGGTGCTGGTTTGTGTTCCACTCCCCTCCCAGGAGAGCAGGAATGGCCCGAGGTGCCAGCTGAGCTCTGCTAACTGCAACTGAGCCTTGGGCCTGCCATGCTGCTGCCACAAGTTCACTTGCCTGGTGACTAGACAAGAAACCAATTTCTGGATTATGAATCCAGAAAGGATAAGTTCAGTAAGTACAAAGAAGGAAAATTAACACAACTTTTATATACAATGCAAATATTTTCTCTGCTGACTGTGTCATACACTGCCCAAGTCTCTGGGAGGTGTAACATTAGCAGCTGGTAGGAATATCTCACTGGGGAGCTTTTAGTGAAAATTCAATATCCATTGTATAATATCCTACATTATACCTCTCTTGCCATAAAACATCCTCTGTGAGAAAAAAGACAACTTTGGACAATTTGTTTTTCAGAAAAATGTTTGCTCTCTTCACATTTTTGTTTTCTTAGAGATACTTTCTTTTAATATTTTCTCTTTGCTTTTCCACCCTCCTCCTCAATATGCCATATTTGCTTTCACACTCACTAATAATTTTCCCCAGCATCACATCCATGAGTTTCAAAGCAGTTGGCAGGCAGCATGACTGCTACATCAGCCAAAAGCTGGAAGTAACTGAAGGCTCTGGGTGGGTAAAGCAGGAATGAATCCACCTATCCTTTTATAAGAATGTAAGAATTGTGTAAGAAATGCAACCCAATAACCCTTAGAGACAGACCCTCTTTCCAGACTAAGCTGAGACTAAGCAGACTCAGCTCCCAGAGCTGTAGCAGCAGTGGTACCTCAGTGGTGTTCCTGTGAACCCTGCCCAGCAACATCGTGGGCAGCAGTGTGATAGTGGGAAATGCCAATTTAAAAATAAAGCAGGGGATGGTGAGAACTAAAGCAGCAAAAAATATGAGACATTTTCATGCTCCTGTTCTGTAATTTTACTTTCAAGAAGACAGATAAAGGAGATGGATTTATCTAGTGAAATATTGCATGGTTCTCACCATAATAACTGTTTACATCAGCCCTTCTGAACTAATACCTATTTTTAGTATCAGGCTTTTAAAAGATTCTTAGCTCAATTACTAATTTTGAGCTTTTAATTTACCCTGGGAGCAATTTTTCTGGTGGAATGAGTGCCACTTCACTTTGATTTGCAGGCACAATTAGTAAGTTAAGTATTTATATATCCTAAACTACACCTGTAAAACAGAAAGCTGCTTTTCAAAAAAGCCCATGTGCTTAAATTGAATGGAACTCAGTAAAGCCTTTCTTTCTTTTTCCTTTTCTTTTTCCTTTTCTTTTTCTTTTTTCCTTTTTTTTAAATTGGTGGTAAAGTTATTCTTTAACTCACCCATCTTTCTTAACATGACTCATTCCATCACAAAGGCTCTCAAGAAACAGTACCTTTCTTTGTCAGATTTTGTCAATGATTTCTAGTGCTCAAGAGGTGTGGCCAAGGGCACTAAGACAATTTTATTGCTACTTAGACTGCCAGATAGGTTGGACAAAACCACAGGATGCTGAAGACAATTGATACCATCAGTTTCTGAGGTGACCAGGACCACTCACATCCCAGGGTGAGGCACAGCCAAGGAAAAATGCACTAACTGTGAATATGGCAGAATTAAAACCAAAGAATTCAGAGTGTATTTCAAACATCCTTCAAAGAAAACAAAACAAATCCAATCCAACCCCAGACAGACTAATCCTCTGGTGAAAATTTCACTGTGTAACTCTTAGCAAGATCTAAATGCAGCTCCAAACAAGCAAGCTATTGTAACTCTTTAATTCTTTAGGGCAACTCTTTGCAGGAAAGGTGTATTACTATTAATGTTCTCACTTCAACACCACTGTCCCACAAGGAAATAAATTAGAGGTGCCTCATCTCCAGTTCAGCTCACCTACAAAGAACAAGGAGAATGATGCAGTAGGAGAATATGTGAAGTAAGTCTTCTGTAAACATTAGTGGATGCAAAGTTTAGAAGGAGCAAATGGTTAAAATTGTTCAAATGTTTAATTATTAATAACCTAATGTATAACTGAGTGAGAGAATAAAAGACATCAGAACTGAACTTTCCCTAGAAACATCCTTTCCACTGAAACCAAAGCACTTCCCTGTTTGCAGCAGCAAAGACCACAAGAATGTGTATGAACCCCTCCCAGTCATCCCATCCAAGAACTGTTTGTTTTTCACCTGTGATTTAAAAACCTGAGCCTTCCACAGTCAGTTGACTACCTTGAAAACAACTGAAGAGAGTTGTAGCAAAAAATGTTTTATACATTTACATAACTCTAAATAAACAGTCAGTTAGGGAAAGTAATGCATTATGTTCAGTAATACTTTCCCTCCAAAATTAGGCTCCTCACATAATTTAAGCAGAAAATGGGTCTGTGCTCTGTAATCTTACATCAGCATACAGGAAACATCCCCAAATACGTGCATGTACTGGGGGCAAGGGGAGAGCATTGGGAGATTGATACAACAATACACCATTCATGCAAGTCAGGATTACTTGTGTTAACTGGAATCTCGTTCTGCAGGCTGCTAACACTACCCAATACCATCAGGAATGTTCACTTTTTACGTAAGTGATGCCCTGGAATTCATTTTCAAAGCCAGGTACAAGTGTCTATGAATGAGTCATTCCTCCTCAGGTGCATGTGGGTCTTTATATGGGAATCACTCAGCCCTGCTGACCTGTTCTTGTTCTGCCATGGCTACAGTTCCCAAAACTATGCCCACAACACAACAGCATGCTCTTGCCAGCCAGACATGTAGCAATGCTGCTTTTATAGTGGTAATAAATCACTATCCAGACTTGATTGTGAGGATGCAGAGTGGTCTGGCACACAGCCTGAAGGGTTTGAGAAGCAGTGGTTTGGAGGAAAAGTCACCTGGAACTCCAGAGAGGACATCAGAGAAGCAAAACAATTGCATGGATTGGTCCAGGACCCCAAAGTGCAAACACACCCCTGCACTTCCAGAGTCTCCTGGATGCCTGCTGTGTTACAGCAGCCAACCTCAGTGCTCTGCATTCCCAGACAGCACCCTCAGTGCTCCAGAGCCCTTACACTCTGTGAAGACTCTGTGGGTTATCCAAGTGATCTCTCTCTCAAATCAACACCACCTCCAGCAGCAATGCTCCCAACAGCACTGTATCACCTTGGGGATCTCCCAGTGGACACAGACCAAGCCTGACCTCTTTATCACCTGGTCTCACCCTGCTGTTCACACTCTCACTACACCTTGCAGAACTGCAGGTCTGTGCTCTAACAAAAGAGTTCTCCAGGTATGGGAGACAAGACAAAAGCAAAATAACCTTAAAATAAACCTTTTCAGAGAGAGTGTTTGAGGCTCCCCTGGGATGAAGCATGTTAAATATATAAAATGTATTATAAATATATAAAATGTGCTATAAAAACTAAGTCTATTTTCTCATCCCCAGTTCATAGAAGACCCTCTTCACTTAGGATAGAAGTGTTCACAGAAGATCCAACTTCACTTAAGGTCAAGGCAAAAAAACCCCTTCCCTTCTGAGCTAACATTTACCTTTACATTGGGCCCAAGATGTATCAACAGCAACTGATACCATGCTGAGACCATGCACAAACACTCCCCTGGTCACTGCACTTGAAAATTAAACTTATAGGCACAGTGAAAGCAAGAATTAAAGATCAGCGGGTTTTCCACTTACTGCCAAAAGCTTTTAGTGCCACTGAAGAAGGGGAGGAAAAAAGGTAACCTACTTAAAAGGTTTTTGAATATAAGTCCACACTCCCCTTCTAGGAACTGGTAGCCATTAAATACAGAATAACTGATAATGTAAATGTTCATCTCCCTCTTTCATAATTATAGCTATGGTGGCAATGAAAAAAGTCAAGGGAGCCAGACCAGCCCTTCTGAACTATTTGTGCACAAAACAGTGCAGAACCAGTTACATGAGACTGCACTGCTGGTACTGAGAGGAAAATGTTGTTTGCAACTATTACACAATAGCAACAAAAATCCTGTCTTCCACTACCAAAGTGGAAGACTTCTGAGGAACACATGTGGGGGATGGACAGGCTGTGCTAAAAGATGTGGGGAATATGGATGGAATAATAACTACTTCTCTAAAATCTGTGGGAAATCTTTCCCCTCATTATTATAATAAATTACAGAAGCGAAGACAACCTTGGCAAGAGGTGCCTGAACTACAGCCTGAGGGAAAATAAGCCAATTTCTACTGATGGAACAGATGTGCCACAGGCAGCACAAGTGCAAGTTTCCCTCACAACACCCAGCCCAAGTACCTGAGAGGCCAACAGTGAGGACAAAATTTCCTTGTGCAAAGCAGAAAGACAGGATGGGGAAATGAATTGTCACCTTGTGCTACTGGCCATGCAGCATCATAAAGTGAAGATATTAATGAAGACAAGGCAGTCTGGAGAGTTTCCCTGTTCCAGCAGCCTGCACTCACTTGCTGACACGAACAACAGAAAGAGAAAATACAACACCAGCTGAAGCACTGCCCTCCTCTCAGCAGGCAGCAAGGACACCTTCCCTTCCCATCCTGACCATTTTATCCCCCCCAAAGAACATTTACTTTGCAATCCAGGGCTGTCCAGTGAGAACACAGGCTGTAAATGGCATTTTTATAGTTTGATCCTTGGTGCATGGGGACTGGGCCAGGGCACAAACACGTTTTCCTCTAACTTGCTCACTGATTCAAGACAATGCTTTCGTTCTTGATTGCAGAGGCATTTCCAAATAGGTTTAACTGCTTTCATGAATCAGACCCTCAGACTGCCATGACTTCTCAGGATATCAGGATATTTTAGCACACAGGAAAAAAGGATTGTCTGAACTTGTAAAGGACTTAGGTGGGAAATAATCAAGCTCTGGACTATGTCAACTCATTCCAGTAAAATAAGACCAACCCTTGTCACAACATTAATCAAGGCATATTGAAAGAGCCCTGCTTTCTCCTCTCCATTGCTTAAACTGACCTTGCTTAATCCCTGCATCAGCAGCATCCTACAGAGGGTGGAAAAATGTTAGAGAAAAGAGCACAAAGTCAGGTGTGGAGGGGGAAATGGGGAGAAAGGTTTTGCTCTTTGTTGAAAGGACTTAGAGGATCTCCTGGCAGACAGAGAACTCCACCTTGTCCTGCTGTTTTGAGCACCAGACTGCCAGAGAAGTAACCTGGATTTAAGAATTCTTAGTGTTGTTGGAAGCAGAGGAGAAGGCAGTGGGTAGGACAGGGTGGACCAAACCATTTGCAGTCCTAAGAGCAAACACAAAGCATTCTATAAGCATTCTATCTCACCTCCTGGCTTGGACACCTGAGGAACCACCTCCTTGGGAAGTGCTCAGGTGCAGGAAGCCATTCACCCAAAAAGAAAGCCCATGGACTTGAAATAGAAAACAGAAAGTGTTTAGATTATGATTTTCTCTGTTCTAGCAAGAAGAACAGTTAAGCAGGTGCAGTAGGAAGCAAAACGTGAAGATGTAGCTCAGTTCTGCAGAGCACAGCTGAGGAGAAAGACAGTGTCCATCTGGGGGAAAGGAGATGGTGGAAAAGAAACAAGCAGCACCTGCAACTCATGTAATACATATTCAGGGGTAGCACCTGGAGGATGTGGTCTGTGCATGGAATAAACAAAAATGTTAGAGAGGTACAGCTGCCACCATAAGCCAATGACAAGAAGATGGGAGTGAAAGGGAACTGAATTCATCAAGTCTGATTTATCCCACCAGGGTGCTCATCTACTACATGGAGACTCCTTCTCAGTGCACGTGTTTGTAGCTTGGTGGGAACAATCACAGCCCAGCAGAGCTGATTGTGTATTTGCCAGGTTGTAACCTACTGCAAGGTGACACTACGTCAGCTCAAGAGGTAGGGCAGCACAGGTAGATAAAAGTTCCCCTTTTCAAATGAACAGAGATTGTAGTTGGAATTGACCCCTACAGGAAAAGTGAGCTCACAACAAGACTTGTGAAAAAGTACCTGGCATTGCTTGGCTTTCTGGGAAACCAGGGGCTGAAAGGCATCTGGGGGAATGCCCATCTCTGCACAGGAGGAAAGACAAGTTCCTTCAGAGCCCCAATTAGCTGTGATTATTCACCTTTAATGAGCCCTTGCACACCTCTCACCTCTTCACATTTCCTGGCTTGTGACCTTACACTATTCACCTTTGCTAACCAGGGCTGTCCTCTAATGACATCCCTGTGCTCCTCCTGAGGACAGACACTTTCCCCCTCTGCATTTCCATGGAATCCTTACAATAACCCCCATTTGATACCTCTCAGTTTCCACCTGCAGAAGTCCCTGAGCTGGAGCTGTCTGGGTTGGAGGATTCAGGTGCCCAGTAACAAGGACCAAAGCTCTGGGTCTAAGCATTAACCTTGTTAATTCATTCATTCTTTCATAACACTAATGCTGTGTGTTGAGGAACTGGACTGTAGTTCTCATCCTGGCTCTGCCTCAGACCTGCTGTGCCACTTTGGGCAGGTAATTTTTCCCATCTGGCTTTCTTGATTTTCCCATCTGTAAGGGCCAGCCTATAAGCCCTCCTGATATAAAATATCTTGAGATCTTTGGATCACAAAATGTATCATGAGCCAGCCACTGCTATTCTTACAGCTCTTGTGTGCTACAGAGACACAAAAGCAAAATAAGTTCAAGGCCACAGAGAGCAGACAGAGCAATAAAGCACAAAAATTGTAGAAAGAAGGGAAAATAATCTAGTCAAAACCAGAGTACAGCACTGGGGCATTACTCTCATGGTATAGTGAATATGGAAGGATAAAACTCTTCAAAAGGCTTCTACAAATCCAGTTGTTCACCTCCTTAGTCTTTGTGTTCCTAGTGGCCTGTAGCTCTGTAGCTGCTCCTACCTAACTCCCACATAGTTAAGACTTTTTGTATGGTTTGGTTTATAAATGTATTAACTGACTACAGCTCAAGCAGGCACAGAGATGCTCTATCACCTTCTGAGTTCAGCCAGGTTTATCCTTTCTCTAGCTGGGAAAAGCAGCCAGTAAGAACTGAAAAGCACAAGAAGGATTGGATGCAGACCTATGGGAGGGCCAACTAAAGCAATATTTACACAACTGCATATGCAGTGCTTTAAAAGGGAAGATCAGCATGCAATTACAGCATCATGTGGAGGTAAGTGAAGCTCAAATCACCAGTTTTATGTGTGTTACTCTAGAATGCTACTGAGCAAGCAGCAGTTGTGCTCCATCTGTCACCATGTCCTCTGCTGTCACAGGATCCTTGCTGAAGGGACTGCCATGGTCTGCTTCTCTCCATTATGGATGAGGCTGTGACTTTTCTGTGCAGGGAGTTACAGTGTCCCTCTAACCAGTTCACAGTAACTCTTGGTTAAAGAGCAGCTTGTATGTCAGGATTAATATAAAAGAAGACAAAAATTCTCTTTGTGTCTGCAATTCCTAAGGAACAGGTAACCTTTGCTTTCCAGCCAGCATCAGAAGCTGAGAGTATGGATTGGCTTGGCAGTGATCAGAGACACCAGATCAGCCTGCAAAGAGCAGCGTGTGGGATGAAGGCAGGCTCAAACCCTTGGTGGATTTCTTTTCCCCACTTTCTGTTTGGATTTTCAGAACCATTTCCTCCTAAAAATTTGTGCAACCACGATTTGTGTTTCTCAGTTAAAAGGCTTTTTAAATTTTTAAAAGATTTTATTTTATTGCCTTTTTGATGAGTGAAATGAAGTTCCAGCAAATATTAGATTTCACTCCCCCTCATTAATGCTGTAAATTAATTTAGGACTGATTTAGATGTAGGATTAACAACCTGAGGACTAATCCACATTTTGTTCAGAGGACATAATCAGGATGAACAGTCTTTTGTCTCACACCACTCAATGATTTAGCAGAACCACTCCATGGGAACCAAACAATATTTGTGTCTCTGCTGGCAGAGGAACTGTTCAGGGTTAAGGCAGAAGAGTGGGAGACACCTGGCCTGGGCCCAGCTTTGCTCCAGGCTCCTCCTGCAACCCTGGGCAAGTGCTTTTGCACTCTGCATCATCTCCCCTGATTTTAACATTGAGAAGTCTGATTTAGAGAAAAGACAAAAGATTAGAAGCAATGTTTGTGGTGGTTTAGGGCATCATCTTGTATTTAACCAGGATTAAGGATATCTGGGCCATGGGCCACCTGCCAGCACAGAAACTTGGTAAGCTGGAGTGATAGACTTAATAAGCTTTCAGTTATGTGGCTCTACCCTTATTTACATGAGATGGTGTTTTATTTTCTGAGCACTCTTTCCCTCTGATAGCACTGTGATTAATACATTATTATCTATATTGCAGGAGCAAAGTCAAGCCCTCAGTTTTCAGATCAGCAAAAAAACCCAAGAGAAAACACTGCTTTTCTTAAAGCAACAATTACCTCCTAGAAAACTTGACACACTCAAGACCAATCCTGCAATATCTCAGTGATGCTGTTTTCAGATGCCCTGTGTGTTTGCTAAAGAAATAAATAACATATCTTGCAATTAACAAATGAATATCCTGTCGAAGTTAGCTTTTACTTGCTGCCAGTGAATAATGTTCAGAAGGATTTCATCCACTGAATGGATGGAAGGGGAATGAAGATTAAATACATGCTTTGGCAAATGTCCTTTTCCACCAGAATATTTTCTTGAAAGCACTTTATGTCTAATGAGACATTGAGGACCTGTTCCTCTGAGTACAATAAATAAATACAAATAATTGCTGTAGAAAAGAATCTGACAACCAGTGCCATTTTGGGCATAACTGATTGATGCTGCTTATAATCAGTGACACTTCTAGAGCTGAAACCTCCTGTTCTGGACACATGCTGCTCACATCAGCTCAGCTGAGTTCTGCTGTCCCACAAGGGCAGCATTTTTAAAACATTTAATACAAATTGTTATTAATCGATTGTATTACAATTCCCAAGAAGCTGCAGCCACAGATGAGGACCCTGCTGTGCCATGGGCTGCAGGAAATTAAAAAGGAGGGGACATTGCAGTGGTTCACTTAATTTGAAATCAAAGACCAATTGATAGAGCTCCAGAATAGTCTCACCTTTAGTGTGACCATAAAGAATGATTTTATACAATTCAGTGTTGCCACAATTTCCCAGACAAGCTCCTGACAGGTGTTTGATATCCACTGTGACAGCATGGGAAAACGTGTCTTGCTGGCACACTGTTTCAAAACCTAACTGAATTCTCACTTTTTCTGAGATGCAATTGTTCCAGTGTGGCTCCCTCAGACAGATGACAGTGACAAGACAGCCACAGCACCACAGATCCGTGACTCTAATTAATAGTTCCGTAGGAGGTTTTCAAACCAGACCGTTGGCTTAAAATACTGGATTTCTTAAAAACACTGCTACTCCTTTCAACTCTCCACGAGGATCAAACATCTGTCATGTCTACATGAGACTGGTGCTCAATGTCATGCCCTGCAGCCCCTCCTCTGAGCCACCCCAGGAGCAGAGCCAGAGCAGCTGGGCTTCTGCTGGGGTTGTTCAGCTCTGCCTAAAAATGTCTGAGACATGAAAATGCCTGCTCCATTAAAAGGACATCAGAATTGCAATAATCCTTCCTTACACAACAGGAGAAATGTTGGAAGCTAACAGCACCAAAACTCATGGGCTGTTGTTAATCCCTGAGTTCTCATGGGTGCAGTGGTTGTTAGCTTTGCCTTTCATCCTCAGGTTCCTGCCCTGGTGAGTTTTACATTTTCATGCCACACCATGTTCCCAGGACTGTCCATTCAGCAGATTCTCTGTCAAGCACTTGAAGGGCAAAATACATCACACTTATTACCAGTCTAAAGAAGTGAACAGAATCCTGCTGTTGGTTTATCATGAGTTTTCTAATCTAGGGGAAGTAACCATCTCCTGTTTAAAACTGGGTCTTGTAAATAAAATCATTAGGTTGCTTTGCTTTTGGTCCATTCTACACTCAAATCATTCTGAGACCCAATCTCCTGCCCAACAGAAAATCAAGGCCAAAAAACCCCTCATGTTCATTTAGCTTCCCAGTAGGAGTTTATTTATTCACCTTTCTAAGAGTAGATTGAACAAGCAGTATGCCCATACATCATAATGAAGAAATCTCTAGGCACCCATGGGACAAATGGAATGTTACAAAGGCCAGTGAAGAAGAAACACTTTCTTACCTGTCTGTAACAAGCCAGCCCCGCTGTCTTTAACCCCGAAGTGCTGCTGGATGTCCAGTAACACACCTACAAGGAAAACAGAGAATATGCTCAGTGCCTTCAGCCTTTGAAAAGCATTCAACTCAAACCTTTTGTGATGCATCAGCAAAGCTTCAAATTCCAGTTTAAACACATAACTTCGAAAGGTTGCACTTTTTTTTTCCCCTGTACATGCACACTCGGTAATTTTGGGCTACTACAATAAAAGCAGAGGTGGGCAGATGCAATATCATGCAATGAGCCTGGGAATGAAACCCTGATGAATGGAAACTGGTCTTTCTTTTCTACTTAAATAAGATCAGGCTTTTCTTTTTGTGTGTGGTTTTCTTTTCATAATCCAGACCTCTTACTTCTGTTATTTCACAGAAATACAGGGAAACTGATTCTGCAGCTAAGGTGCTTCAAATGGTTTGACAAGACAGATTGAATCCCAGACAAGTTTTAACAAATCTCTGCTGGGAGGAGATATGGCAGATTGGTAGCAATGATGAAAGGTTTCATATTTAACTAGTTCTGGGGAGTTTTTTATTTTTAAAGCAAATATAACAAATTTATTTAAAATACCTTAGTAAAGGTGAGTAAGTGACCAGATGCTCAGATTTAAAGTAACTACAAGGAGAACCAAACCAAATCTTCTGTCTTCCTTGAATCTCAATATATTAATTGGCACAAGCAAAATTAACAGGTTTTGAAGTATTTACACATTCAACTAGATTTAACATTTTTGTACCAAACATTTTGACACATGCAACATCAGGTATATGGGACAGCCATGCTTTTGTAACCAACAGACCAAAGGGAAAACCCACAGCAGAGCTTTAATTTGGGGACACCCAGGTTTGCCAAGCTGTACATGGTCCAGTGGTCTCAGATGCAGATCCATAGGCCTGAATATTTGTCAGTGGTGTAAATAACCTGCATCTGACTTCCTGGGTCTGGGATAGAGGCTGCTGCTCTCTTTAGATCTGGGACTTCCTTATTTAGACTACTGTCTTCCCCAAATCTGAGGATATGCAAGTTTCTTTTTTAAAAACAAGAAAACCATTCTCTAACGACACTGAACATCCATAGAAGTTCACCACCAGCTCAAATTCTGATCCAAGGCTTTATCCAAAGTCATTTTTCACATCTCTGCAGGTTACAGAAATCAACTGAGCACCAACCTGGATCGCTCACCATAAATGCCCTAGCTCCTGGGACTGCCAAGATCACACTAAATGACGAACACAGAGAGATAAAAGACCAGAGATAACTATTCCCAGAAGACACGTGGGGCAATGCCAAGGGAACAGTCATAAATTAAAGATACTAAAGGAAAATAAGATGATGGAGAGAAGGGGAAAAAAAGCAAGAAAGCTCATTTGAGCTATTCTGTACTACTTGTACATCACCATGTACTCAGGACAGCATTCAGGTGGGCTTCAGGCTTCAATATCTGCTCAGAAAAATTAGTTCGACCTCCTGCAACAACTCCCACTTCCCTACTCTCTCACCAGACTGCTTGGCCCCAAACAAGCAGGCTGGGGGTGGGGAAGGGTGTGAACCTAATGAATGTCTGTCATTACTGATAAAAGAGGGCAGATGCAGAGCCAGGCTCCTCACACTGGTGCCCAGTTAAAGAGGCAAAGGGCAACAACTGAGATCTGGGAAATTCCATTTAAACATCAAATGAATTTTTACTGTGAGGAAGGTCAAGCATGGATGTTCAGGGAGGTTGTGGGTTCCCCATCCCTGGAGATATTCAAAACCCAACAGGACACAGTCCTGTGCAACCTGCTCTAGCTGACCCTGCTTTAAGCAGGAGGCTTGGATTAGAAGATCTCCAGAGGTCCTTTCTGACCTCAATTATTCTGTGATTCTGTAATTTTCTGAAGTATTAAGTGCCTGATTACATTCATCCTGACACAGTGTTCCCCAGGCCTTTCTTTTCCTTTGGAACATTGCTGTTTACTACAATTTCAAGAGGAATTTCTTTGCTTCTTTCTTGAACTCCATTTACAAAGTGCCCTGGGATTTCTTGACTGTGCTTCCTTGGTTTGCTCCATTAACAACTGAGATACCATTATCCAGGCAGCAACTGATGAACAAAAATAAATTTACATTTGTCTAGCCAACCCCTCTGTGGTGTAGCTGACTTACCTGCTCCCCTTCCACAAAAATAAAATGTTTCTTCTGCAACCTAACTCAGAAACCTCACTGAGTTTAACCAGCTCTGAGCACTTTGTGCTCCAGTACTGACTGGTCCCAAACTGCCCACATCAGGGAAAGCTCCACAAGTCAAAACAAGTCCTGGGCACTATAATCCCAATTTTAGGCACAATAAACTCATCAACATCCTCAAGAACAATGTGGAAGAAGGGAGGAAATACTGATTACAATATTTTCTCATGGTCTCCTATCATCACTCAGTCGTGCTGCACAGAAGGGAAATATCCTACTCCTGCTTGCAGCTGAGCAGGGACTTGGACTGGATGGAATATATTCCAGGAGGGAATACACACACATGTGGAGAGCTCCAGCCAGCACCCTGAAAGGTGGCTCTCCTGCCTTCAGCAGCATATTCCCAGCCATGACAGAATGCCAAAGAGGCACATCAAACTTCCAAAAGTTATGAGAAGCAGGAGCCTGGGATGTGATGGAAAATAGACTTTTATGGATTTGCATCAGAAACCAGAACAGAAAGTAGAGGGGAATATAATAGTGCCTACACAAAAAAGCAGAGGAGATTTTCCAGTGTGTTATTTGTCCAGGGACAGTGGTTTCACACTCCTGCAGACCATAATGAGTTTTCCAAGCTCGAGCTGCTGTAGCCACAAATGAAGCACATCTTGGACACAGACATGCAGACACTTGGATTAATCCTACAATTTTATCCTGGTGGTGGAGAGGAAAGTGGGTTCTGTGGAGAGTCAATGCAACAGGACGATGTAGAACCACAATTATAAGTCCTGTCTGAGCTTAGAAGAAGATCTCAGATGATTAAGAGGGATCTGCATGTCTAATTGGCATGGATTTCCTACTCCAAGTTATTTTATATTCTCTTTGGACTACAGGTGTTTTGATTTGGGTTTAGAGCATTAAATTAGAGGCAAGAGCAGGGAGATGATGCAACACACCTATGAAGTGATAGTAGTTCTCTGCTGTGGGAGCTTTCCTGCTCAGCCACTCACCTGGGAAGACACTCCTCTTAAATTCACTCAGCTCTGTTTTCACCTCACTGTGGCAGTGACTCACCCCAGAATTTAATAAGATTTAGGGATACAATTAAGCAATGATAGACCAGGGGAGAATACAAGAAAATGATAGAGCTTTTGACTTTTCCTTCTGCTTCTAGATGATGGGAAGGGAGAGAGCTGGAGCCAGGCTCCAGACAATGACCATTTTGCTTGCAGTGCTGTGTCTCACAGCACCTGATGCAATCCAAGAGGTGAAGCCACCACACGTGGCTGGCAAGGTCTGTCTTGGATTAAAGCTCACACCTATGACCCAGGAGGATCCCAAAATAGCCAAGAGCAGCCAGCAGGCACCAGTCTTCCTGAGAACCTCTCTGGAGGGCTGCTGGCCATTTGGGATGTCTGTATGATTACATGGCACCTTGTGTGCTCCCACCTATTATTTCCTAAGCACATTCTGCATTTTCAGGACTGAGCAAAAAGACAGAAAACGTGGTGCCAATCTCCCAGAGCATCTCAGCAGCTGAAGCAGATGCTCTTAATGCTGATGTAGATTTGGAACTCAGTGAGATGAAACACAGGCAGCACCCAGCCAGGAGTGCTTATCAAGATGGGCACAGGGACACCCAGGAAACTGGGTTACTGGGGCACCCAGCCAGAAGAGCAAGCACTGGTTACTGCAGCCATCTCTGGGGGACTTTTACCAGGTCTAATGTCTAAGCACCTGACACCAAGGTAATTATCAGACTTTTGTGGGCACTGGGCATGAAGAGGACTTTTAGGAGAAATTTGGAGGATAAAAGGTCATGGAGTGCTACAGATAGAGAGGGATGTGCCTGACCTCATCCACTCACAGGGTCAGAGGGTTTCTAGAGTACTGCTGATACTTGTAATGACCATTTCACAATCAGTGTTTGTGAAAGACCTGATTCTGAGGCTTTTGGAATGCATATCCACGTTTAATGGCCCGGGTTATCTCTGTTTTAGGGGAAATCCTTTGGGAAAGCCAAATTTTCCTGGAAGCATGCAGTTCACACTTCAGACAGGAAGGTAGGTGGTACAGATGAGGCATGAGGCAAGCTGCTGGCCTAGAAAAGTTTCGTGTCCCTAATTTGAGCTACAACAAAACAGAAGCTGCAGGATTCTACATGGGCTCTTCACCAAATACTGCTGCCTGTAAACATTGCCACAATAAGAAACAGTGTCCATCAGCTAAACCACTGTGAAATGACAATTTCAAAGCAAAAAGACATTAGAGCTTCCCTGGGACAGCCCCATTTTCCAGTCACCAAATCAAAACGTCATTATTTGCTTTCAAACTGCTTCCAAGGCAGGTGCAAAATGCAGAGTTGGCCTGTGCACAGAGTGCAGAGTACAGAAGTAAAGGCACAGGTTTGCAGCTCACATTCTTTAAATACAGTGTGTGTGCTGCAACACCACTGGCCAACACAACTACTTACTCAAGAAAGCATGTTCATTTTTTAGTGGGGAAAAATGATGGTGCTTGAAAGGAACCAGCACATGGTTTTCCACAGGACACAGGATGTGTGCCCCTAGAACCCTCCCTCCTGCCCCACTGCAGGTCTGGACCTCTCTTTAGGGACCCCAGATTGTCACTGTCAACCCCCTGAGAGCCAGTGCAGGCTCTGTACTGACAATACTGTTTGTTCTGTTACCTCTTCCTTATAAAGGCATTTTCTTCCCAGACTGTGCTCCCTGGCTCTCCCAGGGCCAGCTTCCTCAGGGGGAGGTAGCTAAGAAGGGATGGCCAAGCCCTGGCCTTCTATCCATTAAAGTCACAAACCACCTTCCTCCCATCAGGCTCTTCCTCATGCCTGCAGCCATATTCAACCTCCTTCAAATAAAGCATTAAGGAGGCAGAGGAGTGGTGCAACACACCTGTCTCTTCAGAGACATGTGAAAAGATTAGGTGGAGAGAAGTTTATTCTGAAGTCTCTGTGATTACATCTTCACTGCAACCCCAAGGTGTAGCAGCAGTTCACACACTGATCCCTGAGCTTCAAACGAGCTGCTTCAGCTCAGCCACCCACCAGCTATTAAACACCAGCGTCATAATTCAAGCCCTATTTAAATATTCAGCTGCAGAAAACCACCATGGTAGCCCTACTGATATTTGTACCTCAAGATAAATTCCCACTGCTGCCAGAACTAGCAAGTCTAGAATATAAATGCAGTACTACCTTCTTTGGATTGCCATGAAAGCATTCCCTGCCTGCTCTTCAAGTACTGATAAATGCCTGGTGACATCTGGCTTGAAAACATTGACAGGAGCTTCCTTAGGACATAAACACCGAGTTTCTTTCTGCAAAACTAGTTTCCACTGTTGCATGACATGACAATATACACTGGCAAAACAGTCTTTGGTTTCGAAATAATGCTGCAGGATTAAAAAGAAACAAACAAAACAAACCCAGCAATTAGACAAATCAAAACAAGGGTTTCCTAAGATCTGCTCACACTGGAATGCATGAAACTTGTGACCTAGAAAGCATTGAAAACCAACTGCCAACACCCACAGCAGCGTCTTTAGGATGGGGTTTCCCTGAGTAATAGAGCGTTGGGAAGAGACAATCCCAGCAGCTTGAGCTGCTCAGAGTGAGCCAGGGTCCTGATGTCATTCACGGGACACGGAACAGTTGCTCAAAAATCACAGAGTAGACTCAGAGAATATCCTGAGCTGGAAGGGACCCACAGGGACCAGTGAGTCCAGCCCCTGGCCCTGCAGAGACCCCCCAGCAATCCCACCCTGTACATCCCTGGAGCAGTGTCCAAGTGTTCCTGCAGCTCTGGCAGCCTCGGGGCCGTGCCCATTCCCTGGGGAGCCTGGGCAGTGCCAGCACCCTCTGGGGGAAGAACCTTCTCTGGATATCCAGCCTAAAGCTCCCCTGACACAGCTCCAGCCACTTCCTAACAAAACCCCAGAGAAGTGTGAGAGTTCAAAGCCTTCACAGGCACTGAGAGCCTCCCCCTGCCTGCAGAAGGTGATGAGGTGGGGGCTGCTCTCACATGATGCTGTTGGACTGTCAGGACACAGCAGAGGAATTGCTGTTCACTCCAAGCAGCATTTGCAGTGGGTTTTTGGAAGGACAGGTGCTGTGAGCTCTGCAAAGAACACACTACTGCTTGGGAAATGAAATAGAAATGCCTGTCTGAGGTGACATTCCCAATCTGAATGAAAACCAATGTTATCCTCAGAGACTCACACCACCTGTCACACCCACTTTTTCCATTCAGTGTTTTTTGTCATTATTATAGTATCAGTAGGGAAGTATCTGAGCTATTCATTTATTCATTCATTCCCAAAGGCTACTATTGGCTTACCTGCATAGCATGTAACAAGTAATTAACCATCAGGAAAAAAAAAATGGAATGTGATTAATCAAGAACATGGAGAAGAAGTATATTAAAAAAGCAACTTCTTACTCTGGCAGTAATAAATGATGGTTTCTCTCACACAGCTCAAACTCCACTGTAATGTGGTATGCAAAGTCTGAATTGCCTGCAAGACTGGGAGGAGATAAAAAAAGTTCATCAGGTGTAGAATCGATTAGCACAAGGCATCATTAACACAGGGTCAGGGCGTCTAGGGAAGGCAGCACAGGACAGGCAGTCCTGCTGGGATTAGAAAAACAAACCAAACCAAAACAAATAGGAGTTTGAGTGCAACCATGGCTGCCAAATGCTGGGTGCTTCATTGGTAAACCCACACCCTAATCAAATCCTTCATCTCCTTAATTACAGTGCATGTCTGTTCCCAGGACTATGGCTGGGAAGGATGTCCTTGTCAAACAGGGAGCATGGGATACTCGGCCAGCACGAAACCAAGAGCTTAAATAAATTCCAAAACACGGATGGTTTTCCAGTTATGAGCCATTACAACAACAGCTCTCAGCAGTAAGACTTTAAAATGGCACGGGGCAACTCTGAGAAGCTCACAGGGTCCCTTCAGTCTCCTCTCCACCTGGGACACAGCTCCCTACGAGGAGATCCCTGATTTCACCCCTGCCTCATCTCACTTGCAGACTCCTGCTTAGCCTATCTTAATCAGCCTGGCAGCTCCTGCAAGCCAAGGGAAGACTTCAATTAGAGATAAGTGACAGGATTTGGCTCAAAGGACAGACTAAAATGAATTGGCACCTAGACCTGAACTTAAAACCATACTCATTGACACTTGGGACATTTCCTTTATGTGGAATGGGAAAAATCAGAAGCCCTTACAAATCTGAAAAACCAACAGAAACTGAAGGAGTAGCTGAGTTATTAGCCATCTGAAAGGAGAGGAATCATTCACAGCTTTCAGGCAATGCTGGCCAGACCTTTCTCCCACACCCAGCATCTCTAGCTCAGGACTCAGTTTAGACCCAATTTCTGGGGGTTTTTATTTCATGCAAACACAGAATGAAACACAATCTTTACCAGAGGAGAAAACTACTCTTGGGACATTTTAGATCTAAGCAACAGCCTCACCAGATTTTCACATCAAAGAGGAGAGCCTCAAAATAATGTTATTATTTCAATTATTCAAATCTCAGAAAATTCAGTTATTCCCCCAATTCACATTCTCCTCATGGATTCTGTAGCAGAAAAAAATTGGGCCTGCCACCAAAAGCTCTACTTGTCTTCTGCCTTTCTAATCTTTAGACAAGACTAACAAGTTGAGCTAATTCATGCAGTGAAACATATCTCAGAGACTTTGTATATGAACTAATTAAAATAAATAAAACCAGTATGGATAATGATAGAGCAAATCAAGTGCATATGAATTGAGTCAGTGACTCAGTGCTCCCTTGTTTTCCTTATTGGAAAATTTGGCTTATCACCATACCGGGGTGACGATGAGTCAGGGAACTGGCATGAGCCACAAATTGCAAGGAAATTAAAATAAGTATCTACAAAATCTCTTTTTGGAGAGGTTTTGGAGATTTTTGCTGGCTTTGTATGGATGTGGTTGTGGACCTCACAGTTCTAACCTCATGGTTTTCAGACCAGATAAAATCAAGAAAGGGAAGAGGCATTTTTGAGTTCTAGAGATAATATGGAATGACTGGGCTCTTGTTCTCAGAATCAGTTTGATGCCTTTACTTTTATAAAAGTATATATTTTAACCAACTGCATTTGAATCATATTACCCTATTCTACTGAATGCTTATCAAGTAAATAGGTGGATATTAATCACTTGGAACCAGTGATTAATTTGCACATGCAAATATTTTAACAGCATTAAACAGAGAACTAACAGTGTGCATGGCATGAGGGTAACAGTTCTAAACCCAAGTCTATACAAGCACAAGCACCTCACTCACACAGACCATGAGAACTTGCTCTGTTACACCTTCTGACATACCACCTGTTGGACTGGAGGTTTGGGAACACAAACCCCACCAAAAACCCTGGGCTATCATGTGCACTTCTATGTACAAGCAGCTGTGTCTCTGGAGCTCATCGATATTATTTCACAATAATAAAATTAAATTCAAACTGTTAAACTAAAAAAATAATCAGAGAGACCAAAAAAAAAAAAAAAAAAGCAAATTTCAAGGTTGTGAAGGTGAAAGGAAGAAAGCTTTAATGTTTTCTAGTTCCACACTCCAGCAAGTGAGGGGTTTTTTACCCACTTCCTTTTCTCCTACAGCCATGCACATTTCTGTGACACAGGAGACTGGGGTAATTAGTGACTGATGATTTACAGCAGATGACAGCTAATTTCTCCAGTTAAAAAGATTTCTATCAAATCTGTAGAAATGTGCACTGAGATTGGACATACTTCCAAGTGACTGCATCTCATCTCTCATTTGCATTTTGCTTCTGCTTGGCAATGCCTCAGAGCTATTTTGGAACATCACAAGCTGTCCAGGGCACACTGGTATATTGTATGTAATTGTAAGGAGCTTCCTATTCTTTTTTTACCACAAAGAATGTTTTACAAAATGCAAGGGAGATGCCAGATGCAGGGGTACCTTGTACAGAGAGATCTGCAGAAGAGCAGCAGCCAGGAGCAAAGCAGGGAATGTCAGGCACATTCCAGGCAGGTTTCTGCAGTGCACGACTCAGATCTCTCAGTCAAAGGATAAAACATCCACTGTCATGGTCCTGGGCTAACAAAGAGCTCTTGTCATCAACTTCATGCCAGTACAGGGGTGTAAGAGCTCATCTTCAGTGCTCCTGCACACTGATTTTCACAAGTGGCTGTGCAGAGTTAATGTCCACTACATAAATTTCTCTCTGTGACCTAGATCTGGACAGGCTCATGAGGCTTTAAAAGCACAAGCAGAAAAAGCTGCAATTGTCTATAGCATCTCCTCCACAGATTAAAACCTGGATAAAACTGTGATACAAACTTGGTGCTGCCACCCACTTTTAAGAAAACAGGAAATCTGTAAAAGAAACTATTTCAAGTAGCTACCTAAACGTTGTTTAAAATTCCAGATGAAGAAGCTTTTGGACTCAGCTAAAAATACTTACCCTAACTTTAGCAATCCCAGAATAGCCTTTACTCTTAGACATATGCTTTAAACAGCCCTGAGACTGCTGCTGAACATGGCAGGTAGGCTCATGAATCTGTCATCCTGCATAAAGAATCATGGAATGGTTTAGGTTGGAATGGATGTTAAAGCTCATCTTGTTCCAAACCCCTGCCATGGGCAGGGACACCTTCCACTATCCCAGGTTGCTCCAAGCCCCATCCAAGCTGGCCTTGAACATTTCCAGGGATGGGGCAGCCACAGCTTCTCTGGGCAACCTGTGCCAGGGCCCCACCACACTCACAGGGAACTGAAGGGGCTCTCCCCTGAGTCTGCTCTTCTTTAGGCTGAACAATCCCAACTCTCTCAGCCTGTGTTGAGGATAAGAAGAGAGGATAAAGCTGCTCCAAGGCCACCATTACACAATGCTTCCTTTCATCCACCTCTTTTCCCTGTTCTCTCTAGAGCACCATCATTAGGACTTTGGGGTCCCCTCAGCCCCCTGATCTGGAGAGCACTGTGATCCCTACAGCAGCTTCTCATATCCAGCACACATTCCCATCACAACTCTCCCATCACAAGTGCACTGATCTGCAAGAATCCTACTATCTGCACGATGTAAATAAATCTGAATGTCCTGTTGTATCCTCACATGCTCTGAGGTAGAGATGTTTTTCCCACAGATGAGGCTGAGTGGGGATCCTACACACTGCTCATATTGATTCCTGGAACCACCTTGAGCTTTCTGTCACAAGTGTTTAAAGCAGCCACTCAGAGCTCTAACCGTGGGCATTTTTAATTTATGTAAATTATGCATGTGTGAGTGGAAATGCCCTCCTGTCACTGCCCACTCCAAAATCTCTTACAGATTAAAACACCCTTCCCTGAGCACAAAGCAATGTGACACTCCTCACATGCATTTATCTCCCACAGAAACACACTGAGTGGTTTTATTTCATGCTGGCTCGTGGTCAAGCTGTGCCAGGTCACAACTGAGCATGGTGCCCAACTGTCCATTAGTTACTCTAAGAAAGTATATTTAAATTCATCTCATCGACAAAGCAAGTGGCTTTGTACAGGTAATTAGTAAGAGCACACAGGTATTCAAAGATCTGTGTAGGGCATAAAAGCTTGTTAAGGAACCCACAGATTACCCACAGCACTATTAGAGAAAAGAAACCAGCTTTGCAGTTATCACAGGAGATACTTAAATGCATCAGTCTAGCTCCTTAAAATGATCTAGTAAAGAATTTACCATGTTCTACAATAGCTCCATAGATGATATAGAAAAAAACAGTGGATAAAACCTTTTACCTGCATGAGAGTGTTTACTCAAATGAGAATAGGGGACACTAAAATAAGCGAGGGCTTCTCCAGAACTGCAAGGACTCAGTGGTGTGGGCATGTCACCACAGTGACACCAGGGAGTCCTCACAGCACAAAAAGGGCTTGTCCTGTTTTTTTAATAGAGTGTTTTATTCAGTGCAAGTTGCAGCAGTTTCTGGAGCTCAAACACCATTCACAGCAGGGTTTTTGATTTTGCCAAGCTGCAATGCCACAGGATCCCAATGAGAAGGGCTGTGGTAACAGGACAGTGATGCACACTCCTAGATGACAGAGCAAAACCTGAATTCAACCCTGAATTAGGAGACAGGGCTGCTCTGTTCTTAATTCTGACACTACATCACTATTTAACCTTGGGTATGTTACTTGATCATGCAGAATTTCAGAGTCTGCATTAGCCTAATGAAGATAATAACAATAATCATGTGTGTCACAGATACAGTTGGGCTTGGTTATTATGTTCTCATGAAGTGCTTGGAAGAGCCCCAGATGAAAGGGAAATTAGGAGAAGGAAGATTAATTATAAGACGTGCATCCCAAATAAAAACCAGACAGGAACATTGTTGTTGCTGTTATTAGTGAAGAGTCTGTCTGATTTAGGCCAGCTTTTATTTCTCTGTTGGTAGAGCAGACCCATTTTAACCACTTTCCACGTTGAAATTTTATTTGTAAATGGTGAGTGATAAAGGCTGCAGAGCTTCTGATACTGCAGACATAAAGGCCTTTGACTGAAGGTCTGATTTCACAGTAACCACTGTCTGTGATATGACAGGCTTGCCTGTGTTTTTACTGTTGTGAAGCAAAACAAGGAACCAAAAGTTTACTGCCACACTGAAGGAAAGACCAGGATTGAAGAAAAGGAAACATTTCCTGTGGCTAAACACACCATAGTGAGCATAGTCATAGTGGGAAACATTACATCCAAATTATATTAACAAGCACTTGGGTATTTAACAAAAACTTGTGCAAATGGAAACATCTTTTTTACAGCGATTTTGTCTCAGAAAGTACCAAGTATTTCTCATTTAGGTTAGTATCTTTGCCTGTTTCAACATGGGGAAAGGGACACAGGGAAAGGCACAGTGATAGATCTGAGCTCACATCAAACAGAGCACTACAGCCCAGAAAGACCCAAGCACTTCCCCAAGCCCCAGCCTGGGCTGCTCTCCCCTGGAGCTCCTTCCTCCTCTGCCAGAGATCAAACCTTGTTCTTTCTGCAGCATGCCAGGAGCATCCCAGAATCACTGAGGATGGAAAAGATGTCCCAGATCATGGAATCCAATCTGTGGCTGATTCCCACCTTGACACCCAGCCCAGGGCACTGAGTGCCAGCTCGGACACCTCCAGGGATGGGAACTCCATCACCTCCCTGGGCAGCTCCTTCCAAGGCCTGGCCACCCTTTCCATGGGGAAATTCCTCCTGATGTCCAACCTGAGTGTCCCCTGCTGCAGCCTGAGGCTGTTCCTTCTTAATCCTGTTCCTGTTCCTGGGAGCAGAGCTTGAACCTCCAGCTGCCCCTCCTGTCAGGGAGTTGTGCAGAGCCACAGGGTCCCCCTGAGCCTCCTTTTCTCCAGGCTGAGCCCCTTCCCAGCTCCCTCAGCCATTCCTCATATGATTCACTCTCCAGACCCTTCCCCAGCTCTGGACACGCTGCAGCCCCTCAATGAATGCCAAACTTGAATTCAACATCATCCAGTGACAAATACAGTTCCAACTCCAACTTCATTGTGATACCAAATTTCATGAAACATCCCTTGGGGTATTCAGCAATGAATTGCTTAAAAAGTAGATAAGTACAGGAACCTGGGAAAAAAATTATTAATTGCACGTTCTTTCCAGGACACACAAACTCCTTGCTTTCACCTTGCATAGAAAGTTTTCAGGTTAAAAAAAAAATAGGGTGGTATTGAACCCTTCATTTCTCAATAGTCAGATTTCTGAAAATTGCTGTCAGCAAGTCACCTACACCTTAATTTGTGATAATTAACAATGCAGTAGAAGAAATAAAGGACATAGCCTCCACTTGTTTCAGGAGACACTGCAATTCAGCTAAAGGAGTTTCACCCCTTAACTATAAACAGCAAAAGGCTCTAATTTGTTCAGCTTCTGCTCATGAAATGTGCATTAATTCCTTAATGACAGGTGCATCCTGGAGTCAGGACAGCTAATCACTAGATCAGGAGTTAACCACAGCACAGGGCTCACAGAAACCCACATCTTTTTCAAAGAAAGCCTTGGCAAGATCCCACAAGCCAGTTCACAGCAAGCTTATAGCAAAAGGTTATTCCCAAAAAGTAGAGCTAATGATCCCTGTTTTTCTATGGCTTTATGTGTGAGACAGCAATCTCCAAGCTTTTTCAGAGGTGGTGGATATTCAAAATCCTTTGCCTTCGTGGTCTCTTTCACATCTCATAAACATTAAGCTCATGTTACAGGGACTCCCTCCTTTCCCTGGCTCCAAACGTCCATGACACCTCCAGCAGTATTGATTGTATCATGAAGCCTTCCTTCAAGTGTGGCCAAAATTGCCAATGGATTAAAACAGTCAGGGAGGAGGGGAATAATAAGTAATCCAGAGAGAGAGCAACTTACAAAACACTCTCTGTTTAAAAGAAACTGCTTCCATTGCAAGTCATGTCTCCATTTATTGGAATTGCTGAGGTTCTTTTATTTTCTATTCCACATTCTCTCCCATAGTGACTTTCCTGTTTCAGAACAGCCATCTGCATTACAGGTCCAGAGTCAGGACAGCAGCTCCTCCTCTCCATACAGAAGCAGTATTATTCCACTGCAGCTATCAACTTGGAAATGTGTGCATTATTATCCCTTGTCTCTTACAACTCTCTCTTCTGTTAATCAATACTGTTAGTCTTTTAGTGAGATGAAACACCACAGAGCTTTGGTAGTGGTTGGCTTTTGGGGTAGTCCCTAACTCCCATTCCTTATCTCAGGATGTTATATAAGGAGTAGAAAGCTGTTAAATCTGCAGAGAGAATCAAGATCAGTCAGAGGTGCTGGACACAAGGTGCTAACACTGAAATAAAGCAAACAAAATCTTTCCCTGCCTACCCACACCCTTCCTTTGCACAGAAATACCTAAACAGCTGAAGAGATGTGGGCAGGAATAGTATGCTTAGCCACCAGATGGAACACAAAAGGCAGAGCTTTGATAAAGAAGCATACTGGTGTCCTGTGAAAATCCTTTCTCTTTGAGAGAAGAAAAAGAAAAGTTCTATTTCAAAAGTAAAAGGCAACTCAGTCCTAAATCTGGATAGTCAGTGATCCACACATGGCTCCTGCACTTCAGTCACTGTATCAAAGGCACTTCATTCAGGAAACATGTCAATCCTTTTGTTCATTTATTCTTGAGTTAGACATTAAGCAGAAAATAAAGCACCTGAGTTGTATGCCCATCAGGATGCTGCATAGCATAGAGGGAGGAAATAAAACCAGTGCCAGTCTGAAAGGGAAAACCAGCCACAGTGCTGTTTGGGTATTGAAGGCAATGCACAGTATTGCAAAATGCTTGTGTGGGCAATAAAGTTACAGTAAATGAGGATTCAGGAAGCACTGCAAACTCTGAGTACTGAAATTGATACCATCAGATAAAGTGATGGTTGGATCTAAGAAACTCTGTGTCAAGCATTCTGCTGTGGGGCATGCATGTTGCAGATGGAGAGCAGGCTTAAGATCTTGCCTAAGTGTGGCATGTCCCACAGGCTTTATTCTGCTCCTGACACTGCCTGGAATCATGCCTGGCTCCAGGTCTGGGCACTGCTCACACCAGTCCCCCTGTGCTGAGCGAGGAGTTTTCTCTGGAGAGGAGAGCAGAACACCGTGGTGCAGCTACAGGTCCCACTGAACGTGTTTGAGCACATCTGGGTGGCAGGAAAATCCACGAGGACCTGACAAGATAGACAGGTGAGCTGCCCCAGCACAAAAAGCTGTTTTCAAACAGGCCAAAGCCAAGCTAGCAAAGGTGCTTTCAAGTCAGTCCAAGCCAAAGCCAGCAGATAGGGGTGCAGGTCTGAACAGGCACCCAGGTGCCCCCAGGAAGGATTCACTCCACCGAGGGAGCTGCAGCATTCCTCAGCAGCCTCCACACTGCCAGGGCCCCAGAAGCAGTTTATTCTGTAAGCTCTCCCCTGCAAGGTATTGGGGATGATGGAAATGAAAACAAGAGAAAATTAATCTTTTTATTAATTTAGAAAGATGTAATTCATGACTCATAGCGAGCTTGTATAAATAATGACATTGTTTAAATCTTATTTGTAATTATACTTAAAGCCAGAGACTTTCAAAGCTGCACTGAGAATAAGGCATCCAACTGTCTAATTTATTGTTATTTTAAGCAGATACTGTATGCCCAAATTCCCTTGGCAGATTATATCTCAGCTTAAGTGTTTTGCTAGAGGTAATTTTCACATGTTCATGACAGCAGCAATGAGAGGAAGGAAATCAAACAAAAGAGAATTCCATCTATGTCATCCAATTTCTTCCTCTCCCTGGCAAGCCTGGAAGTGCTTTGTGCATGACTGAGAAGCTGCACATTCCCTGTGCTCCACCTGGTTTGGCAGGGAAGAGAAAGTGGAAGTGAGGAAGGACCAAATGCAAGTGGTTTGGGAAAGGAAACAAACCAATAGGCTTTCTTTATCTGCCATGCAATCTTAGAAAAATGAAAAACTGCTCTTTGTGCTACTTCTCATTCTATGAGGCACCTGTTCATTCATTACAGCAATGGTAATAAGGAACACAAACTCACAAGTAGATCACCTTGAAAGTCTTGTTCATACTTCTTCAGACTCCTGCAATCCCCAACCATGGACTTACATTTAATAAGGATCAGAAAATATGTATAGAAAACGAGAAGTTACCAAGGGGAAAATAATTTCTGCTATTGCACATATAAACCTGGAGCAGCAATCTGCCTAGGAAATGAATCTTATTTACACCTCACTTGAAATACCCATGGCATGCTTGGAGGACACCTGGTGATGCTCAAGGAAATTGATGCTCAAGGAAATTGATGCAGTTTTGAGGACCTGTCATAGAGCTGGTTGATCTGGAAAATGTGGACAGAGAACAAAAATGGGTGGAGAAGTGCCAATATATATCTAGTGCTTTTAAATACTTATCACAGTGCTGCACTTGTTGCATGAAATCCAAGATGTAGCAAACACATGGAAAATTATCAGCCCCCTGATATATAACTGCTAGTAGCCAGAAGGATCACAGTCACCCATTTATTCAGTACAGAAGTTGGGCTGGGAAGGAGTTACCATTCATCTTTCCTCAAGACAGTTTCAAATAAGAAAAATTTCTACATGTAAGTATAATCAAATCCTAAAATCCTATATTTACTAGGACTGCAGGATGTGTAATATATATTCAGAAAAATTATACCTGTAATCGATTTGAGTTTTTTCTTTCTCTGCTACTAAGAATCTGGGCTGCTCCTCCCAAAATGAAGAAACTTGATTTTCATGTCAGCTCAAATTCCCATGCAATGGATTTCATTCCTGTTTTGTCTCCTGCTCATTTTGCTGCCACTTTGTGATGGAATCAGAGCTACTCCTTGCACACTGGAAGTGAAACCAAACAGAGCAAGTTTTCCTTCTGTGCTCAGAAACATGATCAGCAGTTTGACTTTTATATGGCCATTATTTAAAAACACACATACAATCTTTCCCAACCTGGAACTGGCTTTCAGTTTCTTTCTTGACTTAGCTGTGTCCCTATCAGTGTCTGCTGCAGGTAAGAAAATACAGCTTGATATCTTCAGTGGCAGAGACTAAGAAATCTCTTGTAATTACTGCATTTTAAATGGCCTATAATTTCAGAGAACACCATTAATTCATCTCCTCACATGTGGGGTCACAAACTGCTCTTCCCTCTCATCTGATATGCTAAGGGTCCAGAGGAGGACTGCAGATATTGAGGGACAATAGACATTAGATATTAAAATTTCAAGTGTTAGAAACTACAAAGACATTTATCAAATGCAGACACACTCCATCCTAGTCTTACCTTCTTTTTTGTGTATTTTCCTCCTTTTTATATTGTTATTAATGCCATTTTTGGGGAGAGAGAATGAAAAACTAGTCACTTCAAGCACACCACCCCAGGATAGTGCAAAAAGAAAAGACTGCATAAAACATCTATAGACATAAGGTTCCTGCTGTGTGCTGGAGGCAGAATATATCACCATTCAGCTAAATGGTGCAATAGAGAAGTGGAGAAAAACTACAGAAATTGCTTTGAAAACAAAAACAAAAAAACTGCTTTCCTGGAGCTATCATCAGGTTTGCTTGTCAGATCGGATGCTTTTTTTCTATGCTCCATTCAAATGCAAAGAAAATGCTTGAGGAAAATTGCTAGTTCTGATATTTACACCCTTCACATACACAGCTGGAATGAGATTTCTGCCGTGGTGGAGCAACAGCATCAACAAAATAGTCTAAGCCTAATGGCAGTCACACTGCAAGCACTGTTTAAACATATGCAAAGGATTCCTTGATTCCCTGCTACATATTTTCTAGTAAACTTCATGCTTATATAATTTTTAAGTACTTATTTTAACAGCAAATTTTAGGAAAATGAGCCAACTCATGTGAGTTTGAAAGTAGAGCTGGAGGAAGGAGGTTAATAAAGGTAGATGCAGTAATCTGTGGATATGGCACTTGGGGACATGGTGACCTTGGCAGTGCTGAGAATATTGTTAGACTTGATCTTAAAGGTCTTTTCCAATCTAAATTCTGTGATTCCCTGAGAAGCCTCCCCACTCCAGCAAGGAAAGCAGAAGCTTCACAGAAGTTCCACCTAAGGCAAATCTTTCCTGAGTCACCAGCAAATATTTGTTGTGTTTTAGTTTCCATCTGACAGCAGCACACGCTCTGCCTCATGCCATGGCTTTCCAAGGAAACACTTACAGAATCAGCCCAAATTTTTAGAGAAGTAGGATTTAAGAAATGCCATCTCCTGTGAGATTTGGCATTCTCCTTAAAACAGCTGTTACTGAATGCTTAAGACTAAGCTCTACAAACCCACATGGTTGTACAAAAAATCCCCCAAACAGGAAAAAAAACAGGCTCCAAATCCAGAGTACAACTCTGTCACATCCAAAAGCTCTTTATCTCTAAGTTTCACAGCAAAATTGAAAGGTCTCCTCATAGTGGCCACAGTTGTGGCAATTATTATCTGGAGGGTGTAAATTCCTGTCAGACATCAGCACCATATCTTTCATTGTTTTGCAAACATAAAAATGATGGTTCCTGACACAAAAATCTTGCTCAGACATAAAACAAGGCCACAGATTAATAGAGACACAAATGAAAGGAGAATACAAGAAAACAATGCATCATTTCTGTCCCTCTGACACGTATATTAGGATATTAGGATATTAGGAAAAATGTCTTCACTGGAAGTGCTGTCCAGGGCAGTGGTGGAGTCCCCATCCCTGGGGGGATTTAGGGGATGTGAGGATATAGGACTTGGGGACATGGGTCAGTGGTGGCCTTGGCACTGCTGGGGGAATGGTTGGACTTGATGTGGGAGATTTTTTCCAGCCTAAAGGAATCTATGATTCTGTGCTGATCAACTTAAGGCTCTTTTTTGTAATATAACTGCTGCAGAACAAACTCTGCGTCCACAGAGCTACAAGTAAATAAAATCCTCTGCCTTTTGCTTTGTTAACAAAATACTACCATGCCTTAGGGATGTTGTCTGGGGTTTTGCCCCCCACAAAAATTTAATTGCCTAATCGTTCTTATCCAATCAGCACAGTGTCCCAGTACTTTGCCTATCAGCTGCTTATTCTCAGAAACCTGCCCTGCCCTGATCCTTCTTCTGCTGCTCCCCCAAGTCACCTGCCAAAGCAACTACTTGTGTGGCCATGCCCAGAGCAGAGAGGGAGCAAAATCACCTGGAAGGGAAAGAGAAGAGAAAGGGGGATGGATGTTATTGCATTACTTCCCCCTCCCTGCCAAAAACAATTAATGATTTGCCTTATATTGGATATTGCAGTCCAGAAAGCCCTCAGAAATGACCAAACACGTTATTCCAGCTGAAGCATGTCCTAATCCTCACCTCCATTGCTCCAGCTTGATACAGGTTGGTTCCAGAGCCTCCTAAAGTGCTCTGAGTTGTATCAATTTCCTCTTCAAGTCCTTCATACCAACTGATATGTTCTGAAACATCAATTTCTGTCACAATACAGGTATTTAAAAGCCCTCTATCGACATATTTTTACCTACAGCCCTTGCCCTCTTCCTCCCTTTCATATACACACACACTCTCAGAATAAGCAGGGAAAGCTTCCTGTTTTAATGCACACTTCCATCAGTTGCAAACAAGAGGTGTGAAAGGAAATTAGGCATGCAAGTCAGCTCATTCACAAATTAAGTGCCTATTCATTTGCAGGAGCACTGGAAGGCCCTGCCAAATAACAGGAGGTGAGCAGCAGTGCTTTTCTAGCAGCCTGGAAACAACTGGAGCAGGTAGATGACAGATATCTCCATTTCTCTGAGAAGCCATTTCAGGATTGACTCCTCCTGGTCGCTGTTCCCAGTTTCCAAGCACAAGCACAAGGCAGACATCAGCATCATCACCGACACGACAATATTAATGATAACTAACTCACAGGTCCACTGTGAGCGCTGATTATTTGGGAGGAGTGTTTATGTGCCACAGAGCTGTGCTAGGTGGGAAAGCAGAGGCAGAGAGGCTGTGCTTAGCTGTCCCAGGGCATACAGCAGGTCTGCAGAATGGTTTCCTTGGAAGAAGGGCACCTTGTGTATTCCATGTGTGCCTGCTGCAGGACCCTGATGTGACTGAGGCTCCCCTGGGTCCTTTCCATCCTCTCTGTCCTGCTGCCAGCACCTCTGCCAGGATGCAGCAGCTGAAGAGCAGAGACTTCTGCAACAGGATCTGCCCCTGTGGACCTGGGGGCCCTCTGGTAAAACAAACAGCAACACTTATGGCAGTGCCCAAAACCAAGCCTGGGCTCTCTGTCCCTTCATCCATTTATCCTGACACAAGAAAATAAAGTAGTAAAATCTAGACCTCAGTTGCACAATATAAACACTCTGCAACTGCCCTGTATTCACACTAACATGAAGGGACTCGAGCCCAGCTATTTTCTTTACAAACTTGACATTACTCAGCTTTGAGCAAGATATGCATATCCTTTCCTTTCTGAAACCTTTCAACCCAAAATAAACATTCCTCTTGCACAATTAAATGTCTTTATGGAAACCTACTACCAACATTTCACAGCACATTTGAAAAATAGATGCTTGCAGCCTATCAAGTAAAGCTTAAATTACACACTCTTCTTTCATGAAATTCCAGCATGTGGTTTTGCCTTCTCTCCATCCCTGGAGCAAGACAACACTGCAGGCCCATATTCTGCTTCATATTAATCAACATAAACCCCCATTAGTTTGTGGAGGAATAAAATAATAGATAAAGATAAAATAATAGATAAAGATAAAATAATAGAAAAAGATGGTCAGCCTTATCACTGAGGGCTGCCAAGGGCAGAGAGACTGAGGTAAGGAAAAGCCAGTGAAGGAATCCATGCCTACAGCCATGGCACAGGTGATGTTTGTGCTAAGCAGAGCTCCAGTCCCAACACAACCAGCCTTTAACTGCAATTCCTACGTGTGGATGGAAATAATTCATCATTTCTGTATAACCTAAGAGCCTTCTCCAGGCACTTCACGTTCAAGACTCATCCCTGACTACTTCAGTAAGCATCAAGACCAGTAAATTTTAGAGCTGAGCAGAAAAGTAAAAATACCAAGAGCTGAAAGTATCTTTGAGACTGAGCTCCATCCACAGCTTCAGTTGCCTCATAAGCCCCTGAAGAGCTGAATAATTGGTTAATTGCATTTCCTTGTCATGTCCTCTTACTTGAGAGATCCACACTAAGGCTATGAGAGTCATATCAACAGGAGAGGCCAAGAGGATAAAACTGATGTAAAAAGCAAACAACAAAGACTAAGGTTAAATTTCTTCGGACTCCTAAAAAAAAACCCAACAAAACCAAGATGAAACTCAACTGAAATGATGAAAACCAGATCACAGTGCAACTCATATCCATCTCTCCTTTCATCTCAGCATTTTCAGTTCTGAGATTTGATTTAAAAAATTATTCTTTCGTTTTATTCTTTCAGTTTATGACATAACAGTTAAACATATGGCATAAAATAAAGAGACTGGGTGCTAGCTGAACCTCAAAGCATGTAGCCAATGATTTCAAACCAGCCAAAGGCTCACAGCAATAGCTGATCCTTCCAGCAGCTGATAGGAATTAAAGAAAATGTTTGGATTTTCCATAACAAATGCCTCAGAATTGTTCCCATAGTGTCTTGACCTCACATACTGAAGTACTGCAGAAGAGGACAGCCTGTTTCTCCAGCACACCCTTCTGCTGGATGGTTACACTGCTTCCCAAAGGGGACAAACTTCACAGCCAGCACTCAACCCAGCTGCTGCCTCCACACTCCCAGCAGGGACCTCCTGCACCCCTGCTCATCTCCACTGCCTTCCCAGGGCCTCCTGCCCCAGCAAACCCAGAGCTGCTCATCCTCCCTGCAGGGCAGGAGCCTCCACCTCCACCAAACAGAGAAAAACCATGCTGAAGAGTTTAAATTGCTCACAATTCCAGCTCAGAAGGAGATTGCTGCCCATGGCCAACATTTCTAAAGGCAAAATTACAGCATGCTGGAATTACAGATCTGCAGACAAACCAGCAATTTGTGAGGAATTCAAGTCACCAGAAGCAACAAATTAGGACCACAACGCTAACAAAATTAGACACAGTCTCCTTTTAACCTCATCTCTATTTTAAGAGCTTTTTTTTTAAATAAAAAGAGGGTTTGTATTTATTTTGTTGTTAGAGTTTCCATGAAATTGGGCTGAGGCTGTTTAAGAAAAATGTTTCTCCATCATTTACTCTCTTTATCTTAGCATGTGTAAAATTGTGCCCATGCCTGTACAAGGAGGTTTCTCTCAGCCATTTAACAGTGACAGAGTCACCCAGCAGAGATAAAATTCAGTAGCCACATGAAAGTTTCCATCATCTTTGCAAACATGCTGCTTGACTGGAGGCTGTCAGCTCTGGGATTTTTTTTTTTTAAGGTTCCCTTGCATTCTTCAGTTTTCTCCCAATTGGGAGCACTACCAGAGTCAAAAGGCAGCTCTTTCCCAATGTAACTCTAACTCATCTACATGTCAATAAACTCAACTATGGAAAAACAAAACAAGAACCAAGCCAATTTCCACCCATTCCACTCAATAACAATAAAATCACACAAGAACATCTTGAAAGCCATGCCTGTTCATTTGGATAATTACTCTAACAGCCCATCTAAGCACGGCCTCAGCCCTGTCCCCAATGGAGAGACCAAAACCTGAAGGAGAAGGAGGAAACAGCTCATCTGCTGAACACAATGTTCGGAAATGTGAGGTGAACATTCCTCACTACAGCAAGATAAATGTTCCCACCCCAGCACAAAGAAAGGGTTCATATTTCATATATTTTCCATTGTTTGAGCTTTCTTGTACATAAGCAACTACATTTAGCAATTACCAATGGGAGAGACTGAGCAGCTAAAAAGATTATCATGTTTTTAACAATGCAACAGCAGAATCAATGAGGGAGGCTGCACCCTGTTCAGTTCCATTCATGTTCTCCAATTCCAGCAGAGCCACCCTTCCATGGGCACTGCCACCTGTAACACTCACTCACGGGATGTGCATCATCTGCCGCACAAATGAAAATTATCCATCAGATGAAAAGTTACCCTTGGTGGGAGCTGCAGCAATGAACTCCAAAGGAAGTCAAACACCACAGTTTAGTGCTCAGTCTAAGCAGGGCTCTTATAAACATCCCCTGTGCTCATCTTCAGTGCTAGAAAGGGACTGGATGTACATCTCTATGGAACCAAAGTATTCTGGATTGAAACAAGTCAGTACTTTGAAAGATGAACTATTTCAATGAGATGGCTTTGTGACATAAGGAAATACCCTGCAGGTAGTGATGCAGGCAGTGGTTTTGCACTGCTGTGACTCCGAGCAGTTCACCAGGCACTGAAGAGCACAGAGGGAGGAGTTGTGCAGCCCTGGCCGGTGGCACAGCCTGCTGCCTGCCCCACACTCATGTGCTGCTGCATCCCCACCCTGCCCAGGCAGCAGCTGCTGTGGCTGGCACAGGGTCCTGCACAGGGAAAGGGCAGCAGTCTTGTGCTCCAGGGAAGGCACAGCGCCCGAGGAGCTCAATAGAAACAGCAAGAAAAGCTTCACCGACCTACAAAGGGTTTCAAAGAGAAGTCTGCAGTGTTGCATGAGTGACTGCTCCAGCTCCAATGACACAGCATCCTCACAGTTATCACTGCCCAGCAAGTGCTGCCTTTATGTGTTTAACACAATCCTCCTAACACTGCCTGCTCTCGCTTTCATTCTATGATCTGAAAGCACTCTTCTACTGGACCCTTACAAAAATAATGCAGTTTATGGACAAAGACAAGCCTTAGAAGGCTGGCAAGGAATTAAGTGTCCTTAAAACTATTAATTGGGATGGAAGGAACAGGGAATGCTCATCGGGACAGGCTGCTGGCACTGGAGGTCACAGCAGCAGCCAGACACGGCAGGTGCAAGCAATGAAATCTGTGAGCACATTCTGGAGGGACAGCTTCAAACAGAGCTGCTCTTCTCTGCTGGGGCTGCTGCCACTGCTTAATTTGATTACACGAAGTGAGAGCCGGGGGCAGGGAGGGAAGGGGAGCAGAGGCAGGAGCCAGCACCCTCTGGGCACCCATGGGGAAGGTCCTGGGTGCCCGCAGCTGCTCAGGGCTCTGAGCAGGAGCTCCGTGGAATGACAGGGACACCAGACAGCTGGCACGGCACGAGCCTCCGGGAGACAAAAAATGCCTCGCTTTCCCCTCAGAAAAACCACATGCTGCATAGCAATTTGGACTGGAAAGATGCTGTTCTGGATTTAAAGGGAAACGGATCTGTTAAAGAAACAGGTCGCAGAGCAGGAGGGTCTGCATCCCTCACACACTGGGACATTTGGTCCCTAACACTTGTAGGTGCTGCACTCTTCCAGCTTTCCACCAAGTCTTTCACTACCTGGCTTTCTAAGAACTGCCAAGAGACCCTTTTGTAAGACGATCCTAACCTAAAATTATCCAAAGTGTGCTCCTGCTTCCCTCTAGCCCAGAAATCTTACCGAAGAACCCTGGGACTGTTCCTTTAAAAGACAGAACAATTCATTCTCTACTGAATTCTGGGTCGACAGGGAAAAAACCCAAAGCAAAACCAGCCAGGGTCTAGGATCAGGTCCTTCAGACTAAGCCCAAGAATATCACTAAAGAAGAAAAACTGCTCTTGTTGGATATTTAGATACAAGATATTTTAAAATCTACCTTAAAATTGTTATGACACTACCTACCAGAGTCTAATTATACTTTCATAATTATATGTATTAATATCTAAAGTGTATAATTACAAAGGAGCCAATATATTTTAGAAACACCATACTTATAAACCTTTTTTTTTTAAATAGAAACTTCCTGCATGACTGCAAGATCTGTATTTTAGTTCTCCTGTCTTGATGACTCAATACTAGCAGAGGCAAGTCCACATGTTTGAATGGAAGCTGCAAACAGGGATCTTCAATATTATGTCAAATGCATTGATCAAAAAAAACCACCAAAACCTTGCTCCTGCAGAATAAAAGAGACACCTGAAAACAGTGGAGAAATAAAATAAAATAAAATAAAAAAATAAGTTATTAATAATAATAATAAATTTTCTTCTTAGCAGCTTCCTTCATTAAAGCAAAAACTTTTACACATTTGTTTTAAGTCTACAAAGAGAACTGGAGCATTGAAAAATAGAGGTCTTGCCAGCCAAATGGGTGATTAATGGAATTTACAAACATCTTAATGATCAGATCAGTGACACAAATCCACTAACCAGTGGTGTCCACACCATGCCTGAGCTTGCCTGTTGTTTCCTGGCAGTCTCTGGACTGAGACCACGGGCAGAACATCTATGGCTGCCTGGACAATCCCAGCTCTCCCACTGCTGGGCTCATGCTGTACACACAAACCTCTCCTGCAGGCAGCAATGGCCCAGGAAATCTCTGCCACTCACGACTGAAGTGGTTTGTTCTTCAATTGCACAAGTCTGAGTGAATAAAACCAAACTCATCAGGTTACAAAGCCAGGTAATTTCTAAATGGTGATGAATGTATTTCCCATTCACTTAGAAAATGAGATGGGATGGTATAATAGAGCTTGACTAAATATTTAAATCAAAAATGTTAAATCCTGATTCAGATTTTATTGCATGTGCTTACAGACAGACCTTTCTCCAGCTACTCACACAACTGCTTTTATTCAAACATCAGCCCCACTTCCAATTTATTCTTGTTAAGTGGCTTTCAGCAATGCAAGTGATTTAAATGCACACTTGAGAGGCAAATGTAAGCTTGCAATAAGGTGCAGTTTGACATTTAAACCATTACATGTTTTTGAACATAATATTACTACAGAAGCATTACTAATTTTGGCCACTTCCAGACAGAAGTTTAAAAAGCACGATGAAATGCAGACCAAAAGTGATTTACCTCTCTCTTCTCCAGCAACTGTTGCAACTCTTTTGATTCACAGCTCAAAAATTTGAAAATTTTGGCAACTCTATAGTAACACAAAGTACTTCCACTTCACCTTAAATACCTGACAAAAATGTGCCTTAATACCACATGCATCTCAATACTACTGTAAGGAAAAACACAATTTTAACTTGACTTGAAAAAGTGTTTTAGCTTCTAAGAGTGCCACTTCTCTGATGCCCCCAACTCAGCAGCTTAGGAGCACAACCCAAAACTTAAATCATGGCAGGTCTGCCTTCATGGGTGTTAAAGCACACATAAAACAGTGCATGACCTTCCAAAACTGGTCCCAGCTGACAAAGTAACTGAGCAACATTCATTTATGCCCAGCTGGAAGTGCCAACATGTAAGAGGTGAAAATTTTGACTGCTTAAAAATATATGTTTCATGAAGGAAATAGCAAGGGACCCTAAACTTAAGCAGATCTGCCAAGACCCTGCTATAATGAAGTAAGCAAGAGAACTCATTAATTTTATTGTTTTTGCAGCACTTCTGTACAGTTCAAGGTACACCCCAGAGCCAAAAAGTTCACAGCAACACAGCAACACATGCTGGGGAGGTGTTGCTGACTGCTCCTGAGCATCCAGCATCTCTGTACGTGTAAAAAGGAGATGAAATAAACCCAGAGGTAAAGGAAATGAAGTTGGTTATTCGCTGTTGGAGAGAAGGGCAAGGGAGAAGAGCAGGAGATATACTCACTGTGTGGGGCACCAGTGGCTCCCAACAACCTCCTGTTCTGACCAGTGACTCAAGGTTTTTCATTAGGGATTGAGTAATTGCTTGTGCAGTCAGTATGGAAGTGCAGATGAGCAAAAGCACCACAATTCTTCTCATTTAGAGGGAAAAAAACCCAACTGCCTTGTCTTAATAGCAGTTGGGAATAAAACACACAAACACCACATATTAACTGATCATCAGAAGCTCAGGAACCTCAGTACATTGTTCTTACAGTCAAAAATCAATGACTAGAAGCCAACACTTGGCATTTTCTGTACCTAGTTATAGCAAAGTCATCATGGAGAGATTAATGTTTGCCCTTCCAAGCACTATAACTCAGGTACTTTGTTGGTACTTCTGAGTTACAAATTCCTGAAAAATTGCAAAGGAAAAGAAAAGTTTCATATCCTAATACTATTACATTAAATAATTTTTTGTCCTCTGTCTTCTCTTCCCCATGAGAAAAGGGACTAACACATCCAAGATGGAGCTGATCAGGAACTGTCAGTTTTAATCAGAGCACTGTAGCTGTCAGTCACCAGTGGCCCTTGGGTATTTTGTTTCCTGAATATATAAAAGATTGTTATCCTGAAAGTTAGTCAGCATTTCTGGCTGCTAGACGGAAATAACAAGACTATTAGAAATGTTTTAACACTGGTATAAGTGCAGCAGTATTTGAGTTCTAATAGCTCAGCACACCAGCACAGGCAATGACCCCTCTTTATGAGCCACACTGGTGCAATAGAAATAATTTCTCCTTATTGCATAGTTTGCACAGTTGGTATTTATTAATAGTGTTGCAATTCTGTATTAATTATTATTTAGCACTGAGAACACGCCTGAAACTGCACAAAATTAGTGCCTGGCCCAAAGTGCTTCAGCAGCTCTGATTCAGCATCCCATAAGCAACATTTCATCCACCAACCTGCTCAGAGACTAAAGCCTGGACAGCAGTGGCACTTGGTCAGCTGATGTCACATCAAATTATTTACATCCTACAGCTTGGGACAGCCAAGCCCCAGTGGGTCTGGCTGGGGCAAAGTTTACAAGCACCAGTCTGCTGGAAAAAAACCACCCAACACTGAAGGCAACATGAAAATGAGAATACAGTATCTTATGCAAAATTATTAGAAAAGAAATCCTGTCATAGTGTCCCATTTTCAAATGAAAAGTCTCACTGAAGAGGAACAGAGCAAGAGCACACAGTGATTTGTGAACTTCCCAAACTGCCCACCTGGTAGGAACACTGTACTAAAGCAGCTGCCTAAGCCAGGTTTAAAACCAAAACTTCCAAAGTCATCACCACCACACAGGCACAAATCATGACGGGCAGAGAGAAGTGAAAATTGCAAATCAACAACAGGGCAAGACCCTCACCTCCCCCCTTTCAGATCCAAACTGCTTTGCTGGCAAAGCCTCCTGAAGGATCACTTCTCTGAAATGAGAATATGCAGAGAGCACAGATCAGCAAATCCCAGGACAGCCACGGGCATCAGAGTCAACTTTCAGGTAGGTTTAATTCAGGCCCTGCAGAGTTCACACAGACAGGAGTCCTGATGCCACTGTCACTTCTCCCATTTTTGTTGTTTTCCATGTTGCCAAGAACACAGAGCTGTCTTCTAAGACAATAATGACACGTTACTGATACAAATAGAGAAAATAGGAAGCTATGAAACAAATAATTAACTGTGATCTGTTATTTACATAATTATTGGCAGAAGCCTGAACAAGGAGTAAGATGGATTACTGCAGTTTTGGTTCAATTCAGCCTTAAAATAAAGAAATTAAACAAAAAAAAATTATCACATGCCAAGGCTGAAAGGATTTTCATTCCAGCATGGGGTTCTCTCACTCTGCCAGCCAAGCTCCAAGCTGTTACTGCAGCTTTTCTCCAGATAAACACTGATCTTTTCCCCCTGCTCCTCTGTTCAGCTACTGCAGTTGCTGGCCACCAGCAGCAGCGTAAGAAATGTATTAAAAAAAAAAAACAAAAAATCTCTACAGGAGATAATATTGCTCACCAACAACATAACCCTGGTATTTCATATTGCTCAAGCCTGAACTTAGGACAGGCAAGGCATAAAGCCTAGTTTTTCTTCTATATTTCTCTCCCTTCTCTAAAGCTCAAATTGCTCTGTGATTTCAGTTGTGGCAGGAGATCAGTTCCTGGAGAAGGAGGAATCATTCTTATCCCCTCAAAACCTGAAGTGCAGAATAAGTGGGAGCAGCTCTCACATGATCCATTGCTGTCCAGAAGGGTCAGCCTGACAGAAGAATTCCATTCCTTACTCTGTCATTTTATAATAGTGAGAGAGAACGTGGTGGCTGGCTCCAGCCATGCCTTGTGCAGAGGCTGCCATGAATCACACAGCACCATGAGGAGTGCAAAGAGCCACCAGAGCCTCCTGAACAGCTCATTCAGGAGCCTTCCCAAAGAAACCTTCAGCCACTCCTGACTGGTGACAGGAACTCCTGAACCCAGGCAGGAAGGATTCTACATCCCTTCAGTCAGCCAGGATCCCTTACATTCTCATCCTCCTGATTTTTTCTATACTGCTGTAAAACCAGAGTGCTCCTTTCCTTTCCCTGCCACCCTACAGAAATAGCTGGCTTACCTCAGACAAAAACACACACAAAATAACAATGGAAACAGATGTGTCAAGGAAAGAAAAGCCATGCAAGAGATGCCTGCTGGGCTCAGCAGTTCAGCAGTTCTAGGAAGGGCACTCATCCAGTCCATGAATGGCAGGGTGAGATGTTTTACAGCACTGAAGTCAAAGGGGGCATCTAGCAGTTAAAAACTCAGTAGTAATGTCTGGGGGATTGTTGTTTGGTTTGGGTTGATGGAGGTTTCTCTTATTTTGCCCCTGTCTGTCTCAGATTTGCCTCTTGATTTTCAGACCAAGAAATGCAGATAACTTCACCAAAAATGCAATTTACAGGAGAGGTCCATGCCAAGATCTGTACTCAGACTTCTCTGGAAACCATGAGGTGCTGTTCACCTCACTTACACCTCTCTGGGCTCTGAGCCCAAGCCCATTTTGCTCAGCTCCCATTAACTTCCGTGGCCCCTTAGGCACCCCACAGCTTCTTTGCAGAACTCATTTTGCACACACATTATTTTTTCTAGGACATTCATCACCCTACATCCATAGTGCTAATTTCCACAAAACTCTCTCAGCCAGAAGGGCATCATCCTCCTTTATCCATTTCCAACAGACATCTTCATCTTTGTTCCTGTGATGCTCATCATGGCTGGAAGCTGCTGTTTGTAAACTCTTGTTGAAAGCTGCCCTTTTCTTCCTTCAAATCCCTCCTCACCCCTTGGCTCTACTGCCCATCAAAAAGCCACATCTGCTCATCTTCCTGGCTCCCTCCCACTGACCAGTGCTACCTCCTGTGTCCCTCTGTCCATCCCTGGCCTACAGCTCTGATTTATCTTGGAGATATGGAGATTGATGTGGATTGTAAGTACTTTGGGTGCACCACCTTGTTCCATAGAAGCTGCACAACAATCTCCTGGTCTATAATACACATCAAGCAATGATGATGCAAACAAGCAACTCAGAAGAGTTCTGATCTCTGGAGTTCCTAATTTTTATCTGTCAGATAAAATCATGGTTTCCCATTGAAGCTCCTGAAGAGGTACCAGGAGCTTTTCCTGATAGTTATAAGGAACTTCACAGCCTTCACAACCTTATTTGATGTAAACATTATAACATCTTTCAACCACAAGTTCCTCAGCAATTGAAATAACAAGCAAGAGCTATGAGATCTTGTATTACAGGAAAAGTCACCAGTTTTTAACAATATCTGTTAAAATGTATAACCCACCATGCTACGTCATCAGCAGCTTATTTGCTTCTCATGCACAGTGTACCAGAAAAAATGAAGAGTAAATGTTCTCAGTTATTCCCATTTATATATAAGCTGAGTGATAGAATTTAACCTTATTGCAGCTTGGTGTGGTATTTGAAAAGTCTGAAGGAATGATTACAGATTTCCCACACTTTTGACCAGGGAAGCTTTATCACAAAGCTTCTGGTATTGACAGTCACAGAGATCAGGGAACTAATAAGATCATTACTTTATTCTTTAGAACACATTCAATATTTATGAGTATATTAACTCCATGTAATAAAGGCCACATTCTCTGGCTGTGATGACTTGGATGCTTTGGAGATAAAATTAATCAACATGCATGAAAGAGGATCTCAGAGTAAAACAGGAAAATCTGCACATAATAACAAAGATAGTTAGTATCTGGCAAACCTACAGCACAAGGAAGAAAAAAACACACTATGATTAAACATAATAAGAGTTCACTTGAAATGTAAAATACTCTGGAACAAATCCTGCCAACTTGCATAAGGATCAGCAAACAGGAAGCAGCAGCCTTTGCAATAAACCCATCACACAGGGAAAACAGAACACTAGAGAACAAGATGCTATGGCACAGTCCCTGGCATCGTGCTGCAGAGCATTTTCTGTCCCCTGTTTTTGAAGTACATGAGGTTCAAGTCTGATTTCTGCTCCCAAAGCAGGACTTGTTGAATTGTGAGTCAGTAGCAGGTCCTTGCTGCCCAAGTAAAACACTGTCATCCTTTCACAATGTGTGAGCTGGCAGCACTGCTGGCTCAAGTGCATTCTGTCAGTGTTATTTTCTATTATTTTCCAGCATTACAATCCTTGCAGAGCTGTGTCGTGGGTTCTTGCACTGCCTCTTAATACTTCCCTCCCTAAAGCTATAAGCACTGAGCATAGCCTTGTCACAAGGGGAGAAGGGGCTCTTTTTATGCCATTCCATGTGAATTCTCTGACTCCATTCACTAAGAAACACTCAATGGGGCACTATGTCACTATCAGAAATGTGAGCTCACCAGTAAAAAGAAGCAGTTTTGGCTCACAACCTCTTGAATGTCTTTGCACTTCAGAGATAGTGCTGAACCCTTCCTAACCCTTCAGCTGGAGTCTGTACTACGTAGTTTTAAAGTTGCCTTTCAACTTTCAGTGATCATTTGCATGTATGTATCTTCAAAGAATGGCATTTGATTTGCAACTATGTGTTATAATGAGAGGTTAATTAACACAAATACAGTTATTAGCAAGTTGCAGACATTTAAAGGACAAAAGCAGCAGACCAAAGTCTGTGACATGCTGTGTGATGGATGGAGAAGCTCAAGGGTGAGCTGATACCAACCAAGGCTCTGCCACTAACTCCATTACCACAGGCAAATCACCGACATTCTGCAACTTGGTTTCCCCTTCTGTAGTGGAATAGTGAGGCTCATTTACTTTGCTGGGTAGTTCTGCAGCTTAATTAAATCGTTACCTTTAAATTAAAGCACTACAGAAATGCCAGGAAGTAGCATCTGAATTAGAAGGTGGAGGTGACACCCTAATGAAGCAAGACTATTTCCATCGTCAACAGCAGGCACAGTAAAAGGTCACCCACGGTATAATTGTGAAACCACATTCCAAGCTTCTGAAGGCAAGATGACTTTTCCCAAAACTTCATTAAGGAAGAAGATATGTCCCAGCACCATGGGATGGCTGAAATCCTGCAGTTTCACAGGAAATCTACAATGGTTTTTTACAATTACTTTTGTTTTCCCCTTGTCCTTACTTGTTTCCTATCCGAATAGCAGTGCAATATCACAGCTTTTGAAAGAATGCTTTTTCCACAGGCAACTGTTTTCAGTATGGTCAAAGACCTATTAAGAAAATTGCAGAGGATCATTTCCCTTCAAGTTGGTAATGCTCAGCACTGATTGAGTTTTCAATCTCTTCTTTACAAGAGCCACAGCAGAGGCACTCACACTTTTTGTCTGGGACAGCTTCTCCCAAATATCAGTATATTCCAACATACTTCAGTATATTCCAACAAACTCCACACACACTGGAAATTTCCAGCTCTTTGTAACCATAAGGACGTTATTGAAATACCCACCACTGGTGTGCAGACTCTTTATTTTTAAGTACTGGAAGAAACTTATTCTTAAACCTTAAGAAACAGGCCAGTCCTCCGTGGAGGCTCATTTTCACCATGCACTCCCAAAAAAGCTGCAAACTTAGTGTCAGGTGTGAAGCTGTGTATGCCCTGTATCTTGGAAACTGCTCTCAAGCTCTGTCCCAGATACCAAAAAGGCATATCCCATTGTAAACTCATCTAGCCCATACTGGGAAATCATTAAACTAAAACTAGGAAAAGAGGCAGCTACTTCCTTGTGTGTTGCATTTGAAAAAAAGATTACCCAAACTCATTATACACAATGTTTACATGTCCAGAGTGTAAACACTAAGAAGTAACACATTTGCTGTTTGCTTTGTAGCAATGCAAAAGCTTTTATTTTAGGGGCAAGATGTGCTATAGGACAGGTCAGCCTAGTTCTTTCTATTACATAAGATCTTCTTGCATTGACTGGATACAAACTTACAGCTTCTGTGAGGATATGTTAGAAAATAGTGGAAGATACTCCAGAAATTACAGCTGGAAATAACTCTGTATATTATTTTTCCTTCCCAGAAAAAAAAAATCTTATATATACTATATATATATATATATATATGTATACACATATACTAAATATATACTTGTTTTTTCTTATACTTTTTGGAAGACCAAAATGATTGTAACCAAGTTCTTAAGTAAGACAGAAGATGTACTTGGAGTATTGTGTTCATTCAGCTGGACACTCTATTTGCTTATGTCTGTCTGTCTGCTGCCTGTTAATTGCTTTTGAGGCCACTGACCTGCCTTTGACTAAATTTGACAGCAGGAAGAAGTCCCAAAGCTTCCAACACTCTCATTAAAAAAAAAAAAAAAAAAAAAAAAGGCTGGGTAGATGCAAGACTCTTATAAGACAAGAAGAGAAAGGCTAATGACAAAGGTCAACTATTATTTGACATCAGAGAATCCACAGCAGGGATCACCCTAGAGACAAATCCTCAGGAACCAGTTTTCATTGGTACTGCTGCTCTTCTAACACTTATTTCAAATAGAGCTGGAACCAGAAATTAATTCCAGTTCTCACAACAGTCCACTGGCCTTAGGTAAATCATAACTTCTGATGCTACTTCCCCTGCCATAAACGTGGCTGGTGTTAAAATCCCTTATTATGTTGCAGCAACAATTCATATTTGAAATGTACTTTGAAGGTCTGGAGAGTTGTATTTACTAATTATTACCTGTCTTGAGACATGAGCTGAATATTCAAAGTGCTAGCTTGATTCATCTGCAAGTGCGCATCACATAAGCATGTGGTATGCACTAAGACTCCAAATACAAAAGTAAAGATTACTTTTAGAGAAGACTTTATAATCAAGTCAGTTTTGAGCTCAAAACATATAATTTTTATTACCACAACTCTTCCATTACACTGGATTTAAATTATTTCATGTTTTAGATTAGCACTTTATATAACACCAGTTTGAAAAGTAAATACCAATTGACAGAAGACAAAAAGCCCATGCAAAGTTTGATTCTTATCCCCAAAGGCAAGTCTGATGTCTGAGATCTTAAACCTTTGATATCAAGCTGAATGTTAATAGATAAGTTCCACGGGGCAGTTATTGAGCACAGCAATACCAGAGCTTGTCCTAGAAATGCCAGCAATCACAGTCCTGGGTTTGGCAATGCCACATTACAATAGGCAGACATTTTTGTCTTCTGCTTGGTCAGGCACCTTCCAGCCTTTCCAGAAAAGAAGATACTTTCAGTTCTCACAGGCAGAAAAATCAGATGGCAAAGGTCTCAGTGGAAGTTCTAGAGCAAATAGGTGAACTAGATGTGATTGTTGTTTTTTGGGTTTTTTTTTTAAAGAATGCATGAGGGGGAGAATAGCTTCCTAAAAAGGAAACTTCCCATACATTAAAAGCGCTTTGTAGTAAAACTCTACTTAGAGAGGTCCCTATTTGAGGGCAAGGGAGCACACTACAATTTCCTTCAATAATAACAGGTTAACCTTGTATCTTCAAGCTTCCTTCTGTAACAGACTGACTACCAGCTGAGCACTCAATATCTCCCAATACTGGCCTTTACATTTCCTGGAGGAACAAGCCACATCCAAAAAGGAAAACAAAAAAGCCACAATGGTGCCAGCTAAATTTTCCTTTTAATCCTCCCCATCTCCCTACTCCAGACAAAATAAATACAGCCTGGCCAACTTATTCTGACAACAGTGACTTAGATTTATGTCCCTCACTCTCTATCACTGCCCTACAAGCATACATTATTTTAATGTAGTATAAACAAATATTGGATTTGCTTAACACCACATTGAGTCCTAGTGATTAAAACATATATATGCATGGAGAAAAATTTATACATGCACAAACCCCTTTGTAAGCTCTGAAGATAAAATTATCAGTATTGCCAAACAGAGAATATGTATTATATTCTAATGACATGAGACAGTTGATTACCAACAAGCCTACTTCATTTCTAATTAGAAAAAGTTCAGTGATGATCTTCTTCCCTGCTGTTATTGCCTGACAAGAATAAACAAGGAGTTCTCTCTAGGGATGGCACAGTAAACATCCAAACAGACATTTGATTTGGAGCTGAGCTTCACAGTAGTAGTAAGTACTGAGGAACATAGTGATTCACACAGCACGGCTGGTCACACATCCACCAGCGGGTGCATGATTTTAAGTGTTTACCTCAAGAAAGCCGAGCTTTGCAAAGTGCACTGCAGCTGCCTAGCTGCTCCTCCTGCGCCCGCTCCTGCCAGCTCTGCTGTCACCTGCTCGGGAGTTCTGCAGGGAAGGGACCCTCCTTGGCACAGGGCTGAAGGGCAGCCGGGCGATCCAGGCTGGACGCCCTCCGCAGAAACAAAGCAAAGGGGATTTGCTTCGCTGCTGGGATTTTCACGCAAGGACAGACCGCGCTGGCGTGCCTGTCTCCCCGCGTTTGGCAGCTCTGTGTGTCTCCGGCCGCAGCTGCACCTGTCGCCCGCAGCGTTTCCCCCGTGCGGGATCGATAAGGCGTCTGCCATCGCCCCCGAACCTCGCCGAGCGCCCTCCGCTCTGCCCGCGCTGCAGCCACCGCTCCCTCCCGAATCCCACCGAGCACCGATTCCGCCATCCACACAAACAAAGGGCGCTCCTCTTATTTTCGATAAAATTCAGACAAACTAGAGAACAATACCGGAGGGGCCGCACAATGGGCACCGGCCGCGCCGCATCGCTCACGCCATCCCTCCTCTCCAGCCCCGGCGCGGCGGGCGAGCCCCGCTGACCCCAGCCCGGGACAGCCCTGGGGACGGCGGCGGCTGCACCGTGCCCTCACGGGGAACGGCTGTCCCCGGCAGCGGGGGATGCTCTCACGGCCGCGGGGTGCGCTCACCTGCCACCGTGTACCGGTCCAGGTAGTTGAGCACGTTGCCCACACTGAGGATGCCGGCGGCCGCTACCCGGGCCCGGCCGAGGGTCGGCGCCTTGCGGAGGGCGGCGGGGCGGTCGGGGTGCTTGCCGGCCGCCGGGGGGTTCATCCTGCCCGACAGGGTCTGCACCTCGCCCTCGGCACCCCGGCCGCAGCAGCCCCGCTCGCCGTCCTCCTCCTCCTCCTCGTCGCCAGCTCGGAGCCGCCCGCCGCAGCCCGGGCTGCTGCCGGAGGAGCCGTCGCTTTCCAGGCACATCATGGGGTGCGGGAGCCCGGGCGGGGAGACCGAATGACGGACGGACAGACGGACGGAGAAAGCGACCGGAGCGCGCTCAGCGCCGCATCCCGCGGTCCCGCCGAGCCTTGCCCGGGACAGGCCGGGTCTGACAGCCCGGGCGGGGCGGGGCCGGCGGGGCGGGGCCCGGGGGAGGCTCCGCCTCTGGCCCCGCCCGGCCCCGCCCGCCGTGCGCGCCCCGCCCCAGCGGCCCCGAGGGGTCCGTGAGCCCGGCCCGGGACGGCCCAGCAGGGCGGGACCTCCGCCGCCCTTGAGCCGGCCCCTACGGGCGGCTCCTGACAGGTGCTTCCTCAGCCGCGCGCTACACCGGCCCCTCAGCCGTCCGCGGACCGGCCCGTAGGGGTGTCCCCTCAGACCGGGATCCCGTCAGCCGCTTCAGGTCAGCACCTCGTCTGTTTTCAGTGTAGCTCTGAGGGTGTCCCTTCAGCACCGCCCAAGTGCCCTGAGGGAATCCCTCAGTCCAGCCAGGAGCGGGTCCTGCCTCAGACCAGTCGTGATAGGCGGTTCCTCAGAAACAGCTCGGCCCTGAGGGGATCCCCGCAACCCAGCGCAGCCCGGGCATGAGGAGATTTTCAGCTTGGCCCTCAGGTGGTCCCCTCAGCCCGGCTATGAGGGGATTCTCCCTCAGCTCAGCCCTACCATGAGAAGGTTCCCCCTCAGCTCAGCTCACCTCAGCCCGGGAGAGGCCGGGTCTTACCTACCCAGCATCACCAGCGAAGTGGTGTGAAATTAATGTAATTAATTTCCTTTATCTACCTTTATTATTCTTCAGCACTGCACAACGAGCTTCACACACACTGGTGGGTAGAAGTGTGGAGGTAGCTGGTAAAAAACCCACCAAACAAAACCAATGGCTCCAGCACTACCAGCCTGTACCCAACAAGGAACTCCATGTGGGCTGTGCAGGCCCGCCCTCAGATGTGGGTTTTAGGAACAAATCTGTAAAAAAGTTCTCCTTGCCTGTCTTGGGTGCCCAGAGCTGTCTGCAGTCACACGGGCTGGCAGGGAAGGGACAGTGTGATGCAGGGCGAGGGCTCGCTGGGATGTGCCACCGACCTCACAACTTCCTGCTTGGCCCCAGATGATTTTCCTACTGCACAGAAGGAGCTTCAGGAACAACACACATCTTCAAAGGAAGTAAAATCGCTCTGGAGTTCCCCCACTGCAAACAGTTCCATCCCGCTCCCTATAAAGTTCCAGCTTTGAGCTAAGAACGGCCAAGAAACATTTAATTTCAAAAGGAGTATCTTCAAAGAGATAAAAGTGTTCATAACCAGAGTGGCTCCAGCCTGTCATACCTGTCATAAAACTACAAAAGGTAACTAAAACCAGAGAAATAAAAAGACTGCTGGAGAGCCAGTGCATGTCCAAGAACAGCATGTTACAATTTCAGATTTCTCTCAGTTTGTTGATCTTACCTAAGAAAATGTGTTGTGATTAAAGCCTTTGTCTCTCGGGTATTTAAACAAATCCCCACTGCCTTTCTCTGAGGAGCACAGAGCTGCTTGCAGCACAGCCCACGTGTGTGTGCTCAGCATACCTGGCTGTGCCACACCCTGCCCACCAATGACACCAGACTATGCCAGAAATCTGGTGAGATACCACCAAGGTAACCCTCAGGATGCTACCAGAGAAAAGGGCACTTTTTGGTGAGTCAGCTGCAATTCAGGGCTGTTTGTGCAACACTGCTGAGGAAAGGAGCAAACTCCATTTCCTGTGATACGTGGCACTCCCACATAGTGAGAGGTGACAGTGTAACATTGGGAATGGCTCTGCACAGGTGTTCCAGTAGCAGAAACAACACATCTGGTTAATGATAATGTTCAGGTTGACTTATTGAAGTCTAGGGGATCTTTTTTTGCTCCATAGCAGCACCTGCAGTTCAGATGTGACTATATGGGAACAGTTATATTGACAAAAGTGCTTATTCATGTTCCCACTAATTTCAGAATTCTAGTGGTGTACTTAATTTGGTTAAGTGACAGTGCTCACATTATATAGCCCAAAAGGAAACAAAAAAAAAGGAAACACAAAAAACAAACCAAAACAAAAAACCAAAGCCAACAGAAAATGATAGAACTGAAAAGAAGAAAAAGAAAGAAAAAAGGAGAGGAAGAAAATAAGAAAAAGGAAAAAAATAAGTGAAATGACATCACAAGGACCATTTAGCTTGCCCAGCAGTGGAGGCAAAACTCCTGGGCTTTTATCCTATCAGACACATCAGGCACTAAACACAGCTGAACTGCAGGTTCAAGGAGTTCCACAGAGAGCAGCCTCAGATACAAATGGTCTGCTCCACAGTCTATTCTACTCTTTGCTATTAAACTCTCACAGTCTGTTTTCTCACTGCTTGGTCTACCCCAGGCTCTGCACACAGAAAACAATGTTCAGAAGATGTCAATGAGATTAAAAGGTAGGGTAGGACTAAAGACTTTAGTCCTTTGAGTCAGATGGTTCTCCTGAAAAAAGCTAAGAAAGCACCGATTTTTTAAGGAATAAGTGTTTGATTTCATTTTTTTCTTTTCATTTAACCAGTATCAAGCACACAAACACAGCTAACACTGGAGCCATGGTGGCTTAAAGCACATTAGAATAACTGCCTAAAAAGACTAAGGAATGACTTCTCCAAATCTCCTCAATCCAGTAAATCCCCAAGAGAAGAAAAAATAATCCTAAACGCCAATTTACTATTAAAGGTCAGCATATATGATCCAAAGTTCAGTCAGACTTCTGATGGCCATTGAACAGGGAGCAATGCAGGACCAAGCTGAAGGAGCATGCAATGGGCATCCTTTTATTTCTGATGCAGAGAGAAGTTTCAGCTCAGAGACAGCCACAGATACAGCACAAAGGCATTGTTTGGGCAGTGAATTACACGGACACACAGGATCTTGCAGCCAACCCTAACACCTTCAACTGTCCATGGAAAATTCACAGGCAAACACAGAAGATACCAGTGCATCCATGTCACGAGATTTATGTAAAGGGAAAGCACAGAGAACTGGAAAAAGTGTAATAGAATGGTTTTTACTGGCAGGATGAATCATATAACTGCTTTTAAGAGGAACAGCACAGATTCTAGCTCAGAGACATTGCTGGGTTTGGCTGTTCCAGGGTGTTGAGAGGCAGGTTGATTACATGGTGCAAGTTCTAACACGGGGAGAAAAATGCCAGGTTTAAAAGCTCTAATCAAGGGGGGAAAGGCATAGCAAGAACCAGAACAATGCTGAGAGCTGGAGTTAGAAAAATTCTAATGAATCATCTAGTTCACATTTGTTGCAGTGTGATTATCCTCTGGAATAAAATACTAAAGAAGGAGTGTATTCTCTATCCCCTTATGTCCTCCGATCAGGTTTGATTGCCTTTCTAGAAAGTGCATCTTGAATTCAACGTGAGCTATTGCACTCCCTGCAGAGAGAATGGGCTGTAATTTGATGATAGAGGAGGTCAGGCTAGGTGGGTTAAAGTCCCTGAAGATACCAGTTCTTACTCTGCTTACCAAGCATGATTTTCTGCACCTACCTCAGTCATGAGATTGATCTGAGAACAGCCCCTAGGAAAGCACATGACAACAACCTAGTCTAGAAATGGTGACTGCAGAACAGGAGTGTCCACATAGCCCAGGTGATAGAGATGGACAGCATCCTCCTAGGTACTGGGGATACTGTGTTTTGTCTAAAAGCTAGGAATCTCCAGGCTGCCATCACTACCAAGAGCTATGTGGATACATTGAAAAGCAAGTCTGAACTCAGCTAACTCATCTTCTAGCTTCTTCCACATTATGCACATCATCTGTGCTCCAGAATGAGCTCTGGCCAGCTCCTGCAGAGTCTAGCCAACAGGCATTAGCAGGACAGAGAATTAGCAGCCTTCCTGGTCTTTGAAAGCCCCTCAGCCCATACCCCATCCCTGTCTTGTCCTGGTGGCCACAAACACAATGCTGTCTGGGTGAGACCAGAGCAAACCAGTCCTGTGCTGAGGGAACTTGCAGGCATCTGGCTGCATCTTCAGTGAGGGAAGAACAGACTCACTTGTTAGTAGCCCTGCTCTCTCCCAGGGCAGTCAACAGAGTGTATACCTTCAGGGATTATTTTCTTCCTTTCAGTATTTTGTTAGTATCTTAAAAGCTTGAAAATGTTTATTTTAGTTTATCCTAGTCAGCACTTACTGATTTTTCCTCATCTCTAGAGTTCTAGAGACGGTCAGTATGAGCAGAAGTGCTTCTGTTTGACAACAGAACTTATCTTTGAGGAAACAAACCCACATTTGCCAATGCAGCAATATTAACTTCAGTGACATAGTCCAGTAGCTGATCAGGGGCTGCTCCTGGCCTGCAGGAAGCTTATGACCAGATTCTCAGCTTTTCTCCCAAGGGAACTTGGCTGTTTGCAGAGAAGAAATGGGACTTGGAGCCACCTGTGGAAGGCAAAACCCAGATGTGATTTCGGCTGATAACCTTACCTAGTTAAGGTAAGGCTAGACCTTACCTAGTGTAAGCAGTTACTACAGGCTGAGGAGCTGGAGCATCAAGAGAACATCACATTGCCCTTTTGGAAATAATGGAAATTAGCCTAGCTTGTTTCAAGTCCAGTTTTCTTCTTCAGATAATAAAAATCTTGGGGAAAATCCCCCATTTTTTGTCTTCAGAAAGTCACAACAATCTCTAAACCAGAACTGTCGAAGGGCTGGAGTCTCCCCAGGTAATGCTTACCAAAATGTACACCAGTGTAGCCACTACCATTATCAGGAGCAGTAACTGCATATGATAGTCTAACATGTTCAACTGTAAATAATTATGACTCAATGCTATTATTGTCCCTTTCCTGTGTTTTGCTTTATCTGATTCAAAGTCAGGACTCAAACACAGACACACAGAGACAGACACACAGCTTCTCACTTAAGAAAAATAGAGCTACACAGAATACCACACTACAGGATGACAAACCCCAGATTTTGGGTTATCCAGATATAAGCCTTAAACTGACCAAATTCCATGAAAAGTCATTAGGTGGTCATCAAGGCTGGGAGGGCAAAACACAGGACAATGACACAGCTGTCTCTAGCACTGTGCATTCTTGGGCTTCAAACAGATTGCAGTTGTGCAAAACAAGAATCACAAGCCTGCAATTACACACCTACATTCCCATTGTGCCCATGGTTATCTCATGGCTTCTTTTATCTTCACAAATTTTTCAGCTGAATTAACCTGTGTTACTTGATATCACACAGTAGCATTTACAAGCTGATCCAGCTCAGAGGTTTCTTGTGAGAGATGCTGTACCAGGGAGGCATGGAAAGGATTAAGCAGCTTTCCCAAAGCAGGGAAGGGGGATATGCATTAGCACATATCTCCAAGTTTTCCAGCAGTCACTCTCTCAGATAGGCTCTCTATCTCTGGAGACCATCCTCTGGATCTTGCTGTTTAGTGCATTCAATGCTCATTGATGTGAGTAACCTTCTGGTCATCATCCATTTCCCTCCACATTCACACATGACATGTCTCACTGAGGAGAGCTCTGGACACTGACAATGGCACCTCCCGAACAATTTCATTAAGCAAAGAACATACAAACAGTACCCCAAGATGCAAGACAAAAGTTTTTAATGTCTCAGAAGCCAAATTAGACTTTATATTGAAAGTGTAGCACTGTTTTAATTCCTTGAATTCAACAGAAACATGATAGAGGCAAAGAGTGAATCAAAAGAAAAATCCATGAACAGAAGCTGGCATCCCCAGGCCCAGTTCTTTTCTGATCCTCACACTGTTGTGCTTGAAAAGATAAATTGGATGCAGAAGAAGCTGTATTTCCATGAAAACATTTAGCTTTTGCAACAATAGAAGCAGCTGCTCTCACCCTCCACTACAATCCTACATAAATGCTGGAATATTTGTTTGTGAACTTTTCAGTTACAACATTTGTATAGTGTTCCAGGCTGCCTTGCATAGAATAGCTCATGCCAACCAAAACCAAATTAAAGGGAAAAAAACCAAAAAAGCCCCACACCAAAAAAAACCTCCAAGCATTCCAAACAACCCTGTTCTCTCCACTCCCAGAGGCAGTTGGTACAGAAGGCAAACACTGCCACTGTCCTTTGTGATTTCTTAGCAAAGGGCCTTTGATGTTCAGGTTTGTTGAATGCCATGATCCATCTCTAGAAGTCCTGGCCTTCGTTATACTCAGAGGAATCTTAATGCTCCAAATAAATGGAGTTTGTGGTGTCACCTCAAGTCCCAGCAGGGACTACAATTACTAGTATGCCACATTTTTGGCAAGTTTTGTTCCGTTTGAACGAAGGATGTAGACTCTGAACTTCTGCCTCCGCCCGCTGGAGGAGTCGGATTCTGCAGATGATAAGATGCATCTTTGCCTTTAGTCCCTTTTCTCAGAACTGCCAAATACTTGAGGTCTGATTAACTAGCATTTAAAAGCCCAGTGTGGAATGGATAGCTACAGAAATAGCATTCTTGCACTACCCTAGCATTTTAGGAAAAGACTGCCAGATCCATGTGGGAGCAGAGGAATCCTAAAACAATAAGGACAGACCCAGACAGTTACCAATTCATAAACGGCTTCCTGGCATCTTACAAAAGGGCTCAAGCCATGAGAAGGGGATTCTTGCAAAAACATTAACAGAAATGGTTCCACTGCTTTGCTTTGCCCACATGAGGACAGGTAAAAGATGCAGTCACACAGTGGAACAGGCTGGAACTGAACAGCCCTAACTGTGTGGTTTACTCAATTGAGTTAACTTTTTTCAAGACCAAATTTCCTCAAGCAACTTTGAAAATTCTGGATTAATACTAGCAGTTCTAATTAGGACTGAGCATTCATTGCCCCAGACATTATCACAAAAATTGCAAGCCCAGTCTCATAACATCATGTGCTTTATGTTATTATATCATCAGGGTCACTTGAATTTATAGGCTTTAACCAAGCTGAAGCATTTTCAGTTAAACTAATTACATCTATAACCTCATCACCCAAAGGGTCCATCTGGGCCTGCTGAAGAGGGGATTCTTTTATTTCACACTTAATAATTTTCATGCCTTTTCAGCATTTACAGTGAAACCATTTGGTTCCCAATAGGATATTGGGAATGTGGCCTTCTAGACTGCCAGCAATTACATCCTGGGACTGAATGGTTGCCTACAATCCTGTGGGACAGGATTTGACAACCAAGTAGATGGGATGGAAGGAACCAGCAGTTGTTCCTAGTGGTTCAACACTTACTTCAACAGTTTCAAGCTCTGAGATCCACGCTGGTGACTGATTAACTTGATCAAACAGAACAGAACATGCAGGGCTTACTTCTCTGGTGGGTTGCCCTGCCCAGCTTATAAAGAGACCAAGAACATCTGTCAAAGAGCTCTTTGTGTATCACAGCAAATTCTATACCATGAGCATTAAAATAAAAAAAGAAAGGAAAAGAAAGGCATTCTTTCTTCAAAGCCAAAGTGCTACTCCAAATTTAGAAAGCTGAGCTAGGTTTCTACTCAAGGTAGCACTGGTTGCAGGTACTAGTGAGATGCTTTGAAGGGATCACAGTTTGAATGTAGTCAGGATCAGGGAATTTAAGAGCAATTTGAGAAAGAACATCCAAATTATTCTCAGATCATTCATGCCTTAAAAGGAAAGAGAAAGAATGAGGTTCTCAATCTACTGCCCAGGTAAAGTATAGGGTAAGGTGTAGGTACACTTGAACTTAAATCTTATAGAATGGAGAGATAAGGGAAAGAAAAATAATTAGATACATACTAAGTGAAGGGATGTGTGCTGCCAATTACAAAGCTACCTGCAACTCTGGACATTATTAGCAGTTTCTATTTCTTAATGCAAATAATCCTGTATCCTAATAAGAGAAGCTTTAAATTAGGCTTCATTTTCGACACCAGAGGGAACTGACCACATACCTAAATGTTGGTTGTGATTCATGTAGGTGTGCTTTTACTTGGGTCATCTTTCTTATATACAAACAGAATATAGCCACTGAGTGCTTGGTGTTTTCACAAAGCTGAAACAATCATGAGTCCAGTTAGTCAAGAGAAGGGTTAGAGAAAGGTGACAGTCTAGAAAGCCACCTACTGAGAAAGAGACTACAAAGAACATACTATTACCATAGAAAGGACACATTTTGATAACTTGGAATCTAAAAATAAAAACAAGTTGATAACAAAGCAAAAGGACACAGATATTCTGTAAGCAGTATTTGTGTTTTCCAGTCTGTTTTAACATAAGAGCAGTGCTGACAGCATACTGCCTCCTCCTTAGCTCATGGGATAGAGCTGTCAGCAGTAGACCAGGCTGCAGGCTGAAGCTATGGAGGCCTAGACAGAACTTCACAGGTTGTTAAAAAAGCTGGATGAGGGTGCTCTGATCTGCTGACACCAGACTTGCTGATAACTGTTCACAGAGAGAACTTCCAGGAGCCTGGAAGGATGCTCTTGTTGTGCCTATATTTTAAACAGAAATCTCAGGCATCAGTTCTGAGTAAAAGAGCATAATGGCTGACTTGATTAGTAGAAAAACAGGGGAATCATATAATTAGTACCAACAAACAAGTGTTTATCAGAAGGTAGAACTTGCCAAATGAATTTGATTTTTATTTTTAAAGGGATCAAAAGTTTCCTTCCCTTCCAAAAGGTAGCAATGCCACTGGATTGGAGTCTTGCACACTTCACTTGATATGATGTGACATGCTGATCAGGGAACTATGGCAGCTAAGACTTATCACGACACATTAAATGAATTAAACACGGCTATACAACAAAGTCACACCATAGAAGTGGGGATATTTTACTAAACATAGTTCTGAAGGAGTTCCTCAGGAATTTCAGCTCTGTTTTCTTTAATAAATTATTAGCAACAAGGGAGGACACAATCAACAACCACGTCCTGATGCTATAGCTTTTGGTAAATGAGGACAGCAGAGCTCACTGCTGGAATGGTGTGGGTTGCTTGGCAAGTTGGAATGTTTTAGTCATAGATGTGAATCTTACAGTCAGACCATCCTGCTTTGGAAAGCAGTCCCTTGGGAAAGGTGATGAGGCTGACAGAGTTCAGGAGCTCCCAGCACGGAGCTGTAGGGAAATGGGCTCTCAGCACTGAACAGTGAGTGCTGTCACTGTTCAGTTGCAGTGTCACATCTACCCCAGACACAGCGAGTGCAGCTTTGTCGACTGCCACTCAGGAAGGCTGTTGATAAACAGAAGAGCACTCAGGAAACAGCTGCAAGAAAGATGAAGGGGCTGGGAATGATGTTTGATAACAAGAGATTCAAGAAGCACACATGGGTTTGAATTGTTAGCCAATGGCTGATTCACACAGGGTTTTGTGCACGTACATGGGAAGACAAATTCAATGTTACAATTATCTGTGAGCTTATTGCTCCCACATTACATCTTCTTGTGGGATTCTTTCCTTTTCCGAGAAGCAGAGAGGCAGAACTTCTGAGTTCTTTTAGATGGTGCAATTTATCTTTCTTATCTTTCTACAGGCAGAAAGGGTAAGTTCGTCTTGCAGATGTTCACAGCATGGCTCAGAAGTCATAAAACTTATGGTTGCAAGGTTTTTTAAGGATTTATTAACCAATAAAACACTGCCAACAATGATATTTGTTTCTAATCCAATACTAAGTATTTTTGTCTAATTACAGTGTAACCTTTCTCAGCCAATCCTGTTCTAACACATAGATTTATTCTAAAGCTATCCTGTCACCTTTATACCTACTTTATTCTTTCTATATCTTAAACTTTATAGCTAAACTTTTTTTCTTCCTAACATATCTCTACTTTAAGCTTTAATTCTACATTCTTACTTCTAACAACTAAACTTGAAAGCTTTTCCCAAGACCTCAGTTCAAATCCTGTGTTCTTTGCCAGGCTTTAATTTACAGGCCTGATGTTTTGAGAATTTCTTGCATTCTGAATTCTAACAGTTATATATGTGACAAAACTGTAAAAAAGCCCTGACCAGCTGCATACAAACAGCAAACAAGGCACATGTTTATTAGTAATGAGGATAATTAGCTGGAGCAATTCACCATCAATTGTAGCAATTCTACTTTACCAAAAATTATTCAAGTCAAAATTAGATCTTTTTCTGAAAACCTGTGTAGCTCAAACAGGAACAAATTTACAGAAGTCTACAGCTAAAACATAGAGATTTTTAGATTAAATAGGCAGAAATGGTCTCATCTGCTCTGATAATCTGTTTTTAAATAGAGTCCAATTCAAATATATATACACATATGCATATATATGTATATTTCCATGCACACACACACACACACACACACACACGTATAAAATAAGAATAAATCTTAGGGCAAGTGTTTCTGTTTGCTTAAATGCTTTTTTCTTTCTGAGCAAGTGCAAAGATGGAAAAAACGGCTTTAACTGCAATAGCAAGTGATGCTACTGAAGAGCATAAATGCCAACTCTTCTTATCACTTGTCTATTTCTATGCTCATTGCTGCAAAGCCTAATGAACCACAATTGATATATGGCAAGAGGGCAAGGTTTGTAAGCTTTGCTAAATTACAGAGAATTACAAAGTCAGAACAAAGCTAGAGGGCATTGCTTAAGTGCTTAATTCTCAAGAATAGAACAAACTTCTCAGGATTGCTGTTTCCAACCAGCTCTTTTTTAGCAGCTAATTCTTTTAAGATGTATATCAGTGTAGCTGCTGCTCATTTGAGCTGTGGAGCAGCTCAAACCTCATCCTGGAATGTAACCTGCAGCAAGACCAGTCACACAACCATGCAAGCCAGGTGAAAGGATCAAGGTAAATGATATCTGCATGTGTAGCACTGGAAACTGTCACTGCTGTTCAGGGACATCTGCCTGAAAACCTGCAAGAAGCCTCCTTCCCCTCAAAGACCAGATCCCAGACAAGCTAAGGTAAGGTAGCCTCTGCCAGATCAGTTCTTGCCACGTTGCAGTTCACTCCTGGGCATTGACTGGCAGACAACTTCACTGTGAAGAGGGCTGGGCTGTGTGTTGGGAAACACCCACTTGGGCAGGAAGAATATTGTAAAGTTTCCAACCTGCATCATTTCCTAAAGTGACTCAAGCAGCAATATTCACACAGATGCATCCCATGGCTTATTTTACAAATTCCACACATTCCTCAGTATAGTTGTAAAGAACATCAAAAATAAAACCTTTGCAAGCAAGGTCCGTGTCTTGCAGTGGAGGATCCGGTTCAATGCAACTGTAGCTCATGTTTTCCTACCACTCATAGACTGCACAAACTGCCATCAGCTGTTCCTTTAACTAATTATAGCCAGGTTGTAGAATCAGGAAACATTCTCTACTCCAAGGGGATGATGATGTAGGCACGTGTTCTTTAAGGACACATATGTTCAGCATGGGTTCTCAGGTAGGTCTGAAAGCCTTGTAGAAAATCTGTATTGGCCTGAAACTTGCCCTGTTGTCCCAAAACACAGAGGGGAATGGCCTTTGGCAAACATTGGTGGAGATAACCAGACTCCACCTGAATGCTGTTTCTAAAAAAATAATTCCGTTTCCTGCCACCTAGAACAAAATTATTATCTCCTGATGGCACCTGGTGTTTTAATGTCAACTTTTTCAGCTGTCTCTGCATTATCCTTTCCATTAAACATGAGGCTGGAAAGGCCTTCCAGACCTCCATTTCCTAGGATAAGTTTCTTCTCTCCACAGCACCAGTTTAGAGACTCTTTTAAAGGGTTATAGGTATTTATCTTGTTTCAAGATCAAGTTTATGCCTGGCCCAGTCATACCCTTTTGCTCTTTGACTAATGCTATTCTTTGGTTTAAATATGTTTCTCTTCCTGTTGTTCATTCCTGTAGCGTATTTATAGATGGTAGACTCTTTCCTTCCCTCATCAAGGGGGTTTCTAGGGCTACTGGGAAATTAATAACCTTTTTCTGCACTTGTTTCAGAGCTAAGTACCTGCAAAGCTAGTTACAACTTCCTTCCTGCTTTGTACAATGCATTAATAACCCCTCATCCTTCCCCGATTACCAGGACTGCAATTGCATTTTTCCAGCCTGGCAGGTCAGATCCAGGCTTTGAGTGGCCCTCCCATCCTTCTCCCCCATCTGATTACACTTACATGCCATGTACAGCAGAAATCTCTCTTGATCTGTGGACTCATAATCACATGTTTTGTCTCGCTGAATTGTACCCATTTCAATTCCATTACATTTCAAAATTCTCCATAAAAGTAAACCAATACAAATATTAAATAATACCACATGTATTGTTAAGAACATCATTACTCTCTACCGTCATCTCATTTCCATGCTGTCTGGTTTGTCTCCTCCACCTGTATGGTTCTATTCTCACAGGTCTGTTCAAACCCTCTTTGCTGCTGTATTCCAGTTCTTTCAGAATGCTGGAATGAAAAGCCCTGTGCTTGGGTAATATCCTGCTAGTAATTGTACAACATCTGACAAAGAAATTCTAAACCTTTATCCATATTCATGTTGGTTTCCCTAATCAGTTCTCCCTTTGAAACAGAATATCTGAGTCTCAAACCTACTTTTGTTTATCCTTCTGGTTAATTTAAATAGAATCAATCTATGATCACCCCAGCTAGCATGTTTTTCAGCAACCTCTTTATCATATCATTAACACTTGGAAGAATCATATTTGAAGTCATATCATCCCTTGTCGATTCAGGCATATTTTGATGAGGAAGATCTAGTAGATATTATATCCAGGGCTATCTGACCTCACACTGATGAGCCTTTGCTCTCCATTCCATTATCTGGGAGGTTTGTCTTTGTGCAGCAGTCCCCAGGAATATATGGCTCTTTAATAACACCACAAAGATTTTACCCAGGTATCATTCTGACAAAAGAGAGAAGCCTTCTAGCACCAGCAGGCAGAATGGTTTATCCATGCAGTCCTTCATGGTTCCTTACCACCTGCCTTGTCCTGAGCAAAAGATAGAAAGGGGACCAGTTGTCATGTTTTGAATTACCTGGATAATACAGATGGATTTCAGAGAAGTAATATAGACAAAATCTGGGTTACAAGGAAGATTGAGAAGTTTGAAACCTCACCACAGAGCCAACCTTTTATGCTAAGAACAAACAAATAACAGGGCACCTGCCATTAGTTCTGTCTGCACAAGTGTTAGATTGTGCCTCAGCCAGACACCAGCCAGAAGGGAATAGCTGGGAAAGCTGATTTTATTATTCATTCACAAAACACTTTCTACCATTATGAAAAAATAGTCTCAGTGATACCCTTGAATCTGAATCTCCAGCTTTTGCTTATAAAAGCAAAACCAAGGCCTTAGAAATACAACTATTGAAAAAAGCTGCCACATCTTTCTCTCTGAAGAAGCCACAATTTGTTGAGCTGTGAAGTCCTTCACAATACACAAGCCACAGCACTTTTATCACCACAAAGCAGCTGGCCCTGGATACCACATGAATGTGTTTTGTGGGTTTTCTCTTCCATACAAATATTTTTAGCATTTGGGTTTTCCCTGTTTTTTTTGGTGGACTGCACTCCCTGAGGAATAGGTGGTGGAATGAAATGAACTTTCTCACATCTGAGCACCATGGGAATAGCTCTGCCCTCTGCATCCAGCCCATGGAGAAGTGTGCTATAAAAACATCACTAAGGAACTGACTTAAATTGCAGCTTTCCTCTCAAGCACTTGGAAACATCCTCCTGCCACACAAACCATGGTAGAGCTGATTTACAGCTTGTTTGGGTATCACAGGTAGGAGCTGATTTACTTTTGTCAGTTATCAGCAAGAGGATGAGAAAAAAAATTTTTATAGGAGGCAAAACCCAAGCTGACTCCAGGCTGTAAGAATGCTCTGCTCCATCGAACCAGCTCACCAGAAAGGTGTGGTTTTGGCACAGCATTGGGGAAAATTATACCAGATAACTAAATGCCGTTCTGACAGATTCCATTCCTGTCCCTGGACAAGCTGCTTCACTTCCTTTCTTCCACCATTCAATAGGCAAGGTGTCCTCGAAGAGATCAGACTGGCTGTTTTGGTGGAAACAAGTCCAAAAAATGAGGCCAAATGAGTGCAAGGCTTTGCACACATAAACCCACTGGAAGGCACTCTCGTTCACAAGCACTTAAAAAATAAATTAGTAGTGTCCCTTTCAAGGTCCAATCAAATATCTACAGGTCCAAACAAACATATAAAGGTTATACCTGTACAACTTTCTCATGCTGACAATCTCCAGGTTATCTATGAGCATTTCCAAAGGGAACTCAATGCCTGTAATCATCTTTAAAGTGATGCAGAAGTGCTCGAGCATCCAGTCAGTCCCAATATCCAGTATGAGTGTAGGTGGGCAGTGGGTTACTCAGCTGGGCTCCAAGGAGTGTGAGCAGCTGGAAAACAAGTGACTAGGAGAGCTCCTGCCACAAATGGATACAACAGGAGTTCCCAGAAATACTGTACAGTGGCTGTGGAGGCATCCTCGTGGCATTTTAATTCCTTACATAGGAAATCCAAGGCTAGAGGATAATTTATTCCAGAATCATCATCTAGGTTTGTGGATGCAGAAAGAAAGGATCCCTTCAGAAAGGGCATACCAACAACCTGACTTGTCCTTCTGCTCCTCGAGGATGGGAAAGAGCTTCAGGTCAGGTGTTCTGCAATGGGAATGTATCTACTCAACAAGTGTGAGGCCTCAAGCAAACACATACAGCTACAATGGCACGGTCTGCTCTGTGAGGAGCCAAAACACTGGGAACAAATCAAAGCAAGCTACTTCCATGGGACTTGTTGCAAAGAAAAAAAATATTTTATAGCTACAGATTTATATGCAGGAGCAAAGAAGTAGACAGGAGTTTTAGTTAAAATATTTGAATGCTTAATAAAATAAATTGCAGGAGAATCACACAGTGTTTTGGATGAAGCATATCGCCTCAGGAAATGATCCATGAGAGCTGCTCCAGGGTCCCCGTGGAGGAGTGCCATCATCCTGGCATGCAGAGGAAGGGGCAAGGTCCCGCCCCGTGGGTGTTTGAAGCAGAACAAGCCCAGGAGCACAAATATTTCTGTCATTGCAGCATTTTTACCTCACTGAGCAGTCTGGTAGCACTTCCAGATTCTTCAAATTGCCGTGAGGCACCCAACTAATTTTTTATGCTTTTCTCATAACTGAGTTCATACTGCAAGTCTGGAAACAGAGCTAGACTCCACCAGGTCTGTGCTGCCCAGCGTTAAGTCTTCTCCTCACACCTCCCATTAGGCACATTACAAGAAAGCACAAGAACCTGCTCCCGTTTCCTAGTGGCAGCAGGACTTTGGCATAGCTTGCAAAACACTTTGCATGTTTCTCATAGCAGGTGCAATAGAAACATTATTTACCACTATATTTTCCTGGCATGTTTCCTAGATCTTCCACGGAGCAGATGGAGAATGAGCAGCACTAACGCTGAGCCGTGGGTGCAATCACTCACACATGCCTAATGCTCCTCTGAGTGGCAATCACTACTTTCAGAACAGAAAAGTACTTAAGCAATGCTTGCCATCACTACTGCAAGAGGCAGAGCCCTTGCTCAGCAGCCCAGAAAACACTGTTCACAAGTGCTCCCTGGTCACTTGGAAGGGGCTCCTTGCTGCCACGAGCTGAGAGAGACCAGGGCTCAGAGTTACAACACAGGAGCAGTGATGAAGAAAAATATGTGAAGTATTTTCCTGCACCCCCAGGGGACAGGTCACAGTCCTATTAGCATGAAGCAAGAGAAAGGCGGGGGAGAAGGCTTTGAGTATTTGTAATCAAACCGGCTCGTAGGACAAAGGAAATGCTGTTTCTTACTGAATAGTGTGAGCGTGAGAAGCCACAGATCTCACATCTCCTGCGATGCTTCCTCACCTTTTGTTTGCCAGCTCCTGGAGCTGAGAGCACGTGCCCTGTGCAGGATCCAGGAGTGCTGTGCTCAGCTGGGAGGGCAGCAGCAGGTGCAGAGCACACCTTCATGGGGAATGTTCCACTGGGTGTAGCCCTGCACTGCCCTCGTGCCTGTGCTCAGCCTGCAACACAAGGAAGGTTTTCCTGGATCAGCCCAAATTTCTTCTGTCAGAACAAATACAAGAGGAGAAATACCAAAAGAAAGTTGAAAGTATTTGTATAGTGAAGCCTATTACAGCAGCTCAGTCACAGCAGTTTAAATGCATATCCTGGTGAACGCTGGCATTCCTTTGCCATGCTTACTGGGTTCCCAAAATTAATACCCTGCAGTTTTCTGGACCTGCTGATTTTGTTGTGGCCATCCCAGCTAGGCAGGCAAAGAGAATATCAGTCACTTCCATTCGAGCCTCACCGTCTCTAAGTAAAATTGTGGGAACAGACACCTCTCTGGCCTTGAGAAAGGCCAATGCAAGACCTGCTCCTATTCTCTGCTTCCCTTCCCTCTTTGCCTCATTCCAGCCTCTGAAGGCTCAAGTGACAAACGGACCTTCAGCAGGGAGCGGTGGGACAGGGACAGGGCACAGCCAGGCCCTGCATTCCTGTATAACCACAGCACCGTGCCTGCTCCTTCTGAGGGCAGGCAGCCCCCTCTCCTGGTGAAGGGTTACCTGCATCTCCAGCTCACCTGTGGATATAATTCCATAAGGACCAAGTTTCCCAATCCCATGGGAGCTCATCTGACAAGCACAGACTGACTTCTCTGCATATAACCAACAAACTCCAGACGAAAAGCAAAAATAGGAAGAAATTAGAAGACAGCATGCAGTAAATCTTCCATCAAAACCAGATAGCCCTCACCCTGCAGTTCAACCAGGCCAGGTTAGCTTACAAATATTCCTTCTAGGTGAAGGAAATGCTTGGAGATAAAAGAAGTGATGAGTTATCTGCATTTCAGTCAGCCCTACTGGATGGTCGGGCCCTCATTCTTCTCACACACACAGTGAAAAACTAAAAACTCTCACTGCCACATGTGGCCCTGTGTGAATGGAGAAAACACAAGGTGCAGTAGGAATCCTCACATGGCAGATGGGGGCTGTGGCACAGAGCAATTAGATGACACCCTAAAGGTGTCACTGTAAGTCTGTAACACAGCCAAGGACTCAATAAAGATGTCAAATACCAGTGACACTCCTGTGTGTTCCTCGGGGGACTATCTAAAAATCAAGGCTATAAAAATTCACCTAGATGTTACAGGCATGGATGAAAATCCATTCCCTGGCAAATTCTATCCCTACGTCCATTTTTCAGAAGCTCTCCCCGTCCATCCCTCCCCTGACCTCTAGTGGCTTAGGCTCTGTTCAAAGAGAAGCCTTACTAAACTGAAGTGACAAGTGACTCTGCTAGTTTTGGCCCAGTAAAATGCAGTCTTTCTCTACTTAGTGTAGAGAAATAAGTGTATAAATAGGAACCGAATCCTAACCACCTCCAAATGACATTTGGAGCTTGTAGAGTTTGAACTAGACAAGCTTGATTTGTTTTTACTATTTGTAAGCCTGCTCCTGTAGAAAGCAAAGGAGGCTTTTCAGAAGAAATATTAACCTTGGTTAGCCCTTCCTAAGCTCAAGTATGTGCAGGTTTCGAAGGGATTTGTCTGTTCCTCCTGCAGACTAAACATGGGAGGGAACAAATAGAGAAGGAGGCTTACAACCCCACATAACACAGGGACAGGAGAAGCTGGGACAGCCTCCCCAGAGACCTGCACCAGCACAGCAATGGCCACTTAAAACACTCATGTGTTAACCCAGATGTGGTTATCTAGGAAATATTCTTGCACAACGGGTGAAAACATGGCAAGCTTTAATTATGGGCTTTGGGTGGAGGGTGCCATAGACACACAAAGTCCTGTTGGCTCCTGCAGGGTGTGCAGGACATCTTACCAAGTCTGGATACTTTATGAAGTATTAAGAGTTGAACCAGAACATGCCCAATATCCAGTTTCTTTGCTGAATTAATGCTCTGTTTATAAATACAACTACAAGGTCATTGTGCCTTAACAATCAAAACTATGTGGCACAAATGCAGACATGCCGATGTGTGGGAAAGATTACAGAAGAAATTGATTCTACATTTTCTAACCAGGAATAATTCCAGGTAGTCAATGGCTCATAAGTTGCTATTGACTTAGAAATGGATTTCCCATAATCTCTTTGCACAGAGGATGTAATAAATAGCAAGAGAAAAGTGGGGAAAGGAATCTGGAAAAGATGTGTTATTATTCAGTAAAAGACAAAGGAGGTCTTCCCTGTATTTTTAACTCCAAGGACCTGCTCTCCTTCCCAGCTTCAAGTCTGGAATTTCAGCCAAAAAAGCAGATCCCAGACTACCTTCAGAGCCCTTCCAGGTGATGTCTAAAACATTAAGATATCAGCAGGAGTCCCTGCATGCACTTGTCAGTAATGCTAAAAATAAAACTATTTGCAGGACTGACATCCGCTTGTGAACGGAAAGAGAAGAAAAATTTTCCCCTACATTTTTTTGCAATCAGTTTTGTGAACTCTTCCTGTTCCTGGCATCACACAGGGTTCCTTAAGGTAAGTAGGAATTACCTTCCACTACAAAATACATTTTCTATATCAGAATAAAAGATTCATAGGTGGAAGCTGATGTAACAGACTTGCAGTTTGCTTTGAGCTGTACATCAGTCACACACCTGCAGAACATCCAAGACTGTCACCACAGGACTTGGCAGGTACCACTGAACATCACATATGTAAAAAATAAATCATCCAAGGTGAGGGCAGAGGGTGCATGGAGAAGCACAAAGTGTTCCAGCTTTCCTACAGAAATTACAAAAATAGAAGTGTTGGTTTCACAGCAATGTATTTTATTAGTTTGCCTTCATCCATGAACTTTCCTAGAAGAGATTTTTTTTTTTTTCCAAGCTCTTGGATTCAAACTTTGGATTCAGAGCTACAGAAACTGGCAACTGCCCATCAGTTCCCATTCCCTCTCAGAACTGTCCTGTATCACATCAGAAATTCTCAGATTCACTTGCCTGTTCCTAAGACTTATCCTGCCCTGGTTTGCTGTTGCAGGGCTGGCTTGGCCATATGTGCTTTTTGGAAAGGAAAGACTCATATTTAAGACCAAATGAGATTTTGACATGTGTCCAGTTTTCTGCTACTTTTTTTTTTCCTCAAGACACTGCTTTGAGGCAACTAAAATCATTTGTTTGAGTTCAAGGTAATCACAGTTGATTATATTTCTTTTTAGGTATCTGTGATTCCAATGAGGGATGGATAGGAAAATGTCACCACTTTAAGGGCCACTCACTGACACACAGCCCAGCTGCCAGATCCATTCCCTGCTGTATCCACAGTGCTCACATCACACATCCCTCCAGGGCAGCCCAATGATAATATGAAAAAAGGAAAGTGATGTGAAACAAGGCTTCTGGATCAACACAAGTGCTGAAAAAAGGCTGGGATATCCCACTCACAGATGGAACATCAGCCACTGAGGGTCACCTTGCAGGCAGTGCATGTTTGGCAGCTTTGTTTTAACATTTAGGAAGGACTCTACAGAGCTGCTACTCTTTGTGCTGGGTGGAAGAAAGAGGGACCAGTCAGGGGTACCAGGGATGAACTCAAGCAAATAAAGGCAAAAGAAGTACGTGAAAAGTTTCTTCCTGTGTGTAACCTTCCTGCCAGAGTTCCAGAGCAGAGCTGAGTGTGTGGATCTGAGCAGCCCAAGCACCCAGATGCTCCAGGGAAGGAGCACTCCCAGCCAGAGCAGGAAATGCCCCTCGGATTTAGATCTGATGGAGCTTCAGCAAGACCTTGAGATCACTGCAGAGTTTTACCTTCTGTAGAAGCTGCTGCTGATGCCACAAGAGACATCTTCATCTTTCAGCAAAACTAGAGTGCAGACAGCCAGAGGAGCTGTGACATTTAGTAGGAAAACAACAACTCAACAAGTGAAAAGAAACAAATAAAAGGAAAATGTATGGCTACATTTACTGAGTGAAAACAGCCCATATAGCAATTCAATTCCAATTCTCTTCTCTTCTCTTCTCTCTAGTATACTACTCACCCCACTAAACAGACCATTGCCATCAAAGAGCTTTACCCTGAAAGAAAGTGTGCAGAGAGCTGCTGGTGTGACAACAGATTTCTCCTGGCATTTTGTTTTGATATTTTCTGTGTACTTAGTGACAGATCTGACATCTCCTCCTCAAGAAATTTCCACATAACAAAAAGAAAAGAGTCAAATTTACAGTTTGTTATGGATTTCTGTTTGGGTTTTTTTTGTATGTTTGGGTTTTTTTCTGCTGACAATAAGAAGCTATTTAGCAAAGCCAGTTGCAAGCCATAAAGCCCATTCATTTAACTCCAAAAGGCACAGTCAATATTGCAAGGCTCTTAATTCTTTTGTGGGAAGTCATAGCAGGATGTAGCTACCTTGTATGGGTGACAATGATCCTTACCCTGGATAGTCACAGCATTCCAGATTTCCAAATTCCCTCACCACTGCCCAGCAATAGGATTCTCTTAACATCAATGCAGTTTTGCTATAAAGTGAAAAATGCTATTTACACAGCAAGAAATATTGATCTTTCTTAGGAAAATCCTTCAAGTCTAGTAAATGACATTTAATTAGATGTGCAGAGGGAAGGCAGAAGTAGTAGTCTGCACTGGGAGAACAGAGAATTCCTGCCTGGGACAGGGAATAAGAACAGTATGGGGACAGTTGTTGTCTTTTTGCTATTCAAATGGAAAGAGGAGTGGGCAGTAGGGAGAAATGTCCATGAAGAGGAACTGCCTGGCAGACAAAAGCTCTGGAGCCTGTGCTAGGGTTCAGTGTGGTTCCCTGGTCAGAAGGACTCTGCCCTTCACAGGAGAAGTGAATTAGGAAAAAAGCAGAAAGGGAAAGCATAGCTTGCTCTGAAGGCTAAGGCAGGAACAATTGCTCTTTTGCCATGAGAGGAGCACAGGACCAGCAAGAGCTCCCAGGCACAATGCAAAGATTTACAGAAGACATGCTGTGGGAGCTAATCAGGAGTTTGTTAAAATATGTATGTGCACTAAATAAAATATCAAGTGGTATAAATACGTCTCTGTCCCAGTTCGTTCTGCCCTGTCAGGAAAGCACCACAGTCTCTACAGCTTCATAAGGAGTTTCTTCTGCATGGCACTCAACTTCAGTCCTCAACTCTTGGACTTCTCACAGGCACATGTCAGACATCAATCACATTTTGGTGTTTCTTTGCACATCTGTTCCTAAAAAGTCCTACAATTAAATTAAAGTCCTAAAATTGCTTCTTAGTTTATACTATTTTGTAGCTCTTTGCTTTTAAATTCACCATTATGAGCCAACCACGCAGACTCTAACAGTAAAAATCTCTTCAGTTCTCTGGTTTCCATGCAGTGGGACTGAGAAAAGCAGGATAACACAGCTCTGCAGCAGGCTTTGTTTGGCCTCTTAGCAGGTGAAGGTCAATACCCATTCAATAACAGCAGGTGCAAATGTCCAGCTGCTCCATTTACCTCTGTGCCAAGGCTGTGCCATCACAGTGCCCATGCACACAGGTGGGATTCACCTGTCCTGTGCAGGCTGACAGGCAGCTACTGACTGGGAGCCACAGCTACTGACACATCACATCAGTTCTTTCTGCAGTCCCCACTTGTAAAGAGGGGCCAAACCAAGGTTAAACCAGCACTAACAGGTCCCTGTTGGGCACAGCTGGCACATGTCCAGCCTTTACAGTCCCTTCCCCCTGCTCTGGCCTCCTTAGGGCACTTTGTGTGCCCTGTCTGGGGGCAGCTGTCTCATTGCCAGGCAGGAAACACAAGTGCTCCAAGTCCTTCCTGCAGAAAGCTCTCCTTGCCCTTTCCCCAGGATGGAAGGCATTGTGAGTTAACAGTTCACTTCCACCAGGATCCTTTAGAGTTTTTCAAGCACAGGTTATTTTCGGGTTCTAAAACAATTATTGTTTAGTTTCTTTTATGCTGTCTGGAAAGATCTGGGCTGAACTGCATCCTCAGCACACCCTGTCCTCTTTCTCTGATGCTGTGCCTTCTTTGGCACGCTGGAGATTCCAGCAAAGCCCAGAGATCTCTGTCGTGATGTTCTAGCACTGGCCACCATCCATCCCTTAGGACCAACACATTTCTACCCACACAGAGGGAGGCTTGGGCAGGTGTTCATAAACATGTGGGGGCAGAGTGGCAGCTTTTGACCACTCTCACATGAGCTCCATCCCTGTGAAGCACATCCCAAAGTGTCGGTGCTTGCAGGAGGAGGGGAAAGGAGCTAAGTTCACATGAAGATGACTCAGCTCTGTTGCTAGAAATTGCTGTCAGAGCCCATGATGCTCTGCTGATTTTTGCCTCTTTCTTTTAAATATTCTCTGTATTTTGTACACATCTATTTGTAACCCTGTAGTTTATTATTGTAGCTTAGCTTCAGTATTTTCCCAGGCAGAAAGACAAAACACATTCCAAGACCCCTATCCTGTCTTGGTCCTCCTTAGAAACCAAGGTTGAGACCAGCTCTTCAAGGCATATTTTTTATAAACAAAGTTTAGTCCTCACCTGAGGGGGGAGGATTTATAAGGTACTAGAACTGAGTAACTTCTAACTGGGGACTCTTGCTAATTTGCAAAATCTATAAATATTGTATACACTTTGTGCAGGGGTGCATCTTTGGCATTTTCCACCTGATAAATTGTGCACCTAAGGATCCTTATATAAGGGCAACCCCTTTTTACCCCCCTGTGTCTGGCTCATAATTTTAGGACCAGAGAAAAAGGCATCACCCATTTATGATTTATGAACTGTGTCAGTTACTGTAGGAAGGATTAAAGCCATAGGATCAGGAGATACAAACCCCACTGAAATGGGTCAGTGTTTGAGCACTAACAGTACAGCTGCTAGAAAGAACATCACTCTCAAGACAATATATTACTTTTCTGTAACTCTACCTGGTTAGTTTGGACAATACAGTCCCAGTTCTTAAATATCTGCAGAAATGTCACTCACCACGAGAAGTGGCTGCTCTGATTCACTTTGATGCCTTGGAGAAGTCAGATGACAGAAACATGATGCAGGGTAAACTGCAAATTGACTCGAGGCTCTATATAAACTGCAAGTTTAAGATTGGAAAAATAAGAAAAAAGCCATTAAATAGTCAGGAAGTGATTTTGTTGCACTTTGATATCCCAATCAGATGAAGGCAAAAGCGAGTCCCACAAGGTGCCAGGCAAAATCTCCTGGATGTGGCCACTTATGAAACCAGGGGTGATGGAGCCCAGTGTTGGACACTCTGTAGGTTACTCAGCTCCAGAGCCCATGAAGAACAAATAATTCTGGCCATCTTTGTCCTCATACCCCAGTACCTGAGGGAAAAGGAAGCTGCAAGAACATTCGACATCTCAGAGATTCCTGTGAAATAATTCCCATTTGTAGTAAATCAGCTTTGCACAGCTCTGGGCCTGCATTACATTTGCATGGAGCACATCTTTCTCCACAGCAGATCATTGCCCCTCACAGCACAGCTGGCACTTGCTGCACCAGCAATACCTCAGTATCTCTTCTTCTAGACTGTGATGCCTCCTCACTTTGTTCATCTCTCCTGCTAAATAAATTGTAAAGGGAAGAATCTCTCACTTTGATTTCTCTGCAGTTTCTCTGAAGTCTTTTCGTTATTGTAACTAAATTCTAGAGCCCTGCAAATTGGTTGCCATGCTTTAGAGCACGAGGAGCAGTCTGTACTGACTTTACTTCCAAATCAATTCCTCTCAGCTGTTATTGCTTCTGGCTACATCAAAGTTAGGGTAGAAGCACCCACCCAGACTGACACCTTGGCTCAGCTTCTAGGACTGTGCTAATCCCACAGCCAAACTTATTAATGCTGGGCTGCCAGAGAGACTGGAAGGGCTGTAAGGCACTGCAGAGTCCCCCCAGACCCCTGCAAGCCCAGTGTACAAACCTGCATTTTCAGGGTCTGAATGAACCCTGGCCAATACTGTGCTAACAGCACAGGTACAATTACTGACCTACCAGCCCAGCTTTAATCCTGGAGTAGACAGAAATGTACAATCAGCCTGCAGGACCCACTGGGGGCCTTGTGCCCCAAACTGGCCAGACTGGTCTCAGCTGGTCATTGCTGAGCAGCACATGGGCACAGAGAGCAGAAGAATTTCACTTCAGCTTAGGAAACTCTGCTACCACTGGAAGTGATGGCACCTGTGACTTCCATGGATGTTGATGCCAAGAGTTTTGAGCTGTTACACCCTCCCACCCCATTTAGACCAGTTGGAAGGGTATTTTATTTCTTTGCACCTTTGTCCCTGAACATCTGAACCCAGAGCCACAACCTGCATTATATGAATGAAAAAGGTTCCTCATCAGTACTGGCTCAAGTTGGTTTTTAGGGGAGATTTAAATACAAGCTCACCACCAGCTGAGTCCTCTTCTGAGCTCTGAGGGTAATTTCTGAAACCCCTGAGAGGATTTTATCCAGGGTCTATGAGCCATTGTACAGCAGGAGGTACATAACCATGGAACAACAACTCCAAGGAAATAGCTCAGATTTACTGTGCAACTGAACAGAGTGGGAAATTAAGTAGTCCCAGGTGTAACCTGAGTAAGTTCCTTCTAACAGGAAGCAAAAATAACCTGAGTGAAAACTAAACAGGAATGGCTCCATGTCTTTCAATCATTTCCCTATTTAATATTAAGAATTGTATATTTTATCCAAATTTTTACCCTATTCCTATGGGTGTACAACAAACAGGTTTTAATACACTGTACACATGGATAGAAATATAAATGCATTTGCAACTAATATTGTACACATATAGAAAATTACAACCTTCTAAGTGAAAAATTCTTTACCAAAATATTTATGTGCTGTTGTTTGTAAGTTTTTACAAGTGTGAAATACTACTTAGTCTAGAATACACACAGAAATATCACCATGTATGACCTGCAGTGTCATGAGGATGTGATGTTAAATGCTTGTGAATATTGAAAACTCGGTGAATTGAGAGGTCTGGGTGACAAAACTCTGGAGCAAAAACCAGCAGGGAAAAAGAGAGGCAGGGGGGGAAACAGCTAACAAACCAACCAATCAAAAAACCAAAAAGACACAAGCTTTAGTGTAGCAGCCAAAATAAAATAAATATAAAATGGGAATAATATCAAGCATGTACCACATTGTGCACTAAAGATCACATTACATGGCTGAGGAAATACTGTGAAATACTGCCAAGAGCTCTTTACCCTTCCTGGGGTGCCACCAGCATCCTTGAGTAAGGTTCAAGTGGAGATCCCCACCTGTGGGAGAAAGCAGCAGGAGCACCTGTATTGTGCCACTGCTTTGGGGAGCTGCTGCTCTCGGGCAGGGAGGGGAAATCTGTGTGTGTTGCTTTTCTTTTCCACCTCACAGAGCTCACTGGTGATTCCTAAACTGGTGCAGATCTAGTAATACCCTGCCCTGACAGGAGAGTCACAGCACTTATCTCTTCTTGCTTAGGATCACCCAGAAAACAAGTTTCTCTACTGTAAAATATCCGAGTTTTTAGGGTTGCAGCTGTGAAAAAAACACCCTCCAGGGCAAAGCAGACCGAGTAAAACGCAGGTGCCTGTAACCAAAGTGCAAAGACAGAATCCCCTGACTTCTTGGTACAAGGCAAAGTGTGGCCCAAATGTCTCTTTCTGCGAAGGAAATGTGGGATCTGGGCAAAGCTGCAGTGTCTGTGTCAGATGGAGAGCCCTGCTCAGGGCCAGGAGCACATGGTGCCTCTTCCTTCAAACTCTGCTCTGCTCCCTCCATGGGAAGGGGCAGCTTCAAAGCACAGAGTGGCACGAGTCCAGAGCACAGCAGCTGGGTGTGACAGCCACAGAGGGCTCAGGAATTGCTCCCAGTGAACGTGTGGAGATGCCCATCGATGGATGAGGTGGCTTTGCACCTGCTTTAGGTCACAGATTCTTTCCCCAGGGTCTCTGCATTCTAAAGCCAAGTTCTGTAAGTGGGCACGTTCTCACTGTTGCTATTACAATATAATTTGCATACAAACCATTAAAAACTAACTCATTACAAGCTATTTACATACATAATATATGAAATTTCTCCATTGCATCTTCATGATCTTGACTGTTATCTGTCCTGCTTCTCTTAGATAATTTGAATTTGTACAGGAATATTTTTCATCCTCCAACTATTTTTCCCTGCCTAATACTAAAGCACTAAAGCATCTGGAGTCCCAAGATGTAGTTGATGTGTGCATTGAAACAAATTTACCCAAGGCAAAGTAAACATTTTTGATCTGCACATCTTATGCACTCATCTGCAGTGCCAACTACATAAAGTGAAATACAACAGAGACACTTCTTTTCCAAGTCTGTGTTCCAAACCTCACTGCACTCACTGCTCCAATTCCAAGTTCTGTACAAGGCAGCAAGCAAACCCTGCACAAGTGTCCTCTGGAAATAAGCTCAGTTGTATTTGGAGCAAAGGAAGGTCCCTCTGGGATGAATATCCTGAGCTGGATGGAGGAGCAATGCCTCTGTGTATTGGTAGTGAGGCTGGTTGTGAAAAGAAGCCTGATTTGTAATGTGATTGTGTCACTGCAAATGCTGCTTATGTGTGCTGACCCCTTAAATGCAATTACTGGCTATGATTACAGCTCAGATTCACAATATTTTGTGTTTAGCCTTCAGGGAAATAATCAAGAACACAAAACTAGACGGAATTGTGTCTTCTTACTGAAGCTGAAAAGTAGTCTGCTTTGGGCTGACATAAAATGCTTCCATACATTAACTAACTCACCAGGAGAATTCTGGGTGGCAAAAGACTTAACAGGCATTAAGGAAAAACAGTGGATCTGTATAGGATAAAGTAAATCCCTCCTGAGTAACCAGAACAGTGTCTAGGCCAGACAAACCCACCATAGTTTCCCTTTTTACTGAGACAAAATTGGATTCTTTGGCAGAAGAGCTGAACGAGTCTGTTCACACCGAGGGCCCCCTCACAGACTGAGCATTGCTTGGACCCCAGCACTTGCATCTGCCCTTGTGCTTCACCAGGGCTCCAGCAGGGAGCACATCCACATCTGTCACCTGCCCACAGGATCCACATCTGTCACCGGGCCACAGGATCCACATCTGTCACCTGGCCACAGGATCCACACCTGTCACCTGGCCATAGGATCCACATCTGTCACCGGGCCACAGGATCCTCACCTGTCACCGGGCCACAGGATCCACACCTGTCACCGGGCCACAGGATCCACATCTGTCACCTGGCCACAGGATCCACATCTGTCACCTGGCCACAGGATCCACACCTGTCACCTGGCCACAGGATCCACATCTGTCACTGGGCCACAGGATCCACATGTGTCACTGGGCCATAGGATCCACATGTGTCACTGGGCCACAGGAGTGTCTTGGAGAAGCCATCCTTTGGGTGGAGTTCCAGGTGGACCCTGTTCCCTGCCAGCCTGGAACAAGCTGTGGTGATGCTTTACACACATGGGGCTGCCCCTTGCAGGAGCAGGGATGAACATGAACATTGCAGATTTACACACAGGGACGTCCCAGAGAGCCTCTGGCAGAAGTCCCCTGTGTCCCTACTGAGATTGTTTTGCTGTAACAAATCTTTGTATTTTTACTGATACACCCAATAGTCTCCTGCCTTGCCTCTGCCAAGTGGGATCCTCCAGGGATGCCAAGATTTAAAGCAAGAGTGAGCAGACAAAAGCAGAAAGCCAGATTCAAAGATATGCTCCTATGATGGCACAGATGTTTTATTCTCATCCCATTCTGATGCTTTGTTGGAAGTCACAGAACTTCCTCATCACAAGGAGGACAAAGGGGCTCTGATACACAGCTCCTCACACGTTGTTCCCGGTACAGTCATGCTGTCTGTAAGTCTGAAGTGCTTCTGTGTCACAACATTTATGCTGTCAGATTAATGATGCACTTAATGCTCTGAAACTCTTAGGAGACAGCAAGGACTAACTTAAAAATAAGCACAATGGGAGTTAATTTCTGCAGCATGAAAATATTGCTTCAAATTGTAGTTCCACACACAGTGCAGGTATTCTCAAATGCTTGGGATTGCTCATCATGGTAAAATATCTCCACATGGCAGATAAGAAGCAGCTGAAAGGGAAGAATTTGGCTGCTGATGGGCTTTGCAAATCAGGACAGTGGTACAACATGAGGATACCTAGATAATGAATTTCCTGTTCACAGTTTGGAGCAGCCCAGCTCCAAAGAAAGAACCCCTCCTACAGAACTGCTGCCAAGAAACCTTGAGTGAATCAGCCACAGACACATCCTGTCCGGGGTACAAGACATATTCTGACAGAAGCTCTAAAACCCCCATTATTAATGACAGAAAATGAAGCTTTATTGAAGTCTTTTTCCCTTGATATCTCCCTGTGAGATTTTTATCCTGGATCTCAAGTTGTTTCTTATTAGACACCCATTTAAACACTGCAAAAATCACTGAGCAAACCCAGGAGGAACTCCTTAGACCACATCTTTCAGATGTTTAAAATGGCCTAGTTTAGCTTGGAATCCAATATTCACTATGCCCTAGAAGGATGGATGGGGCCACTCTAAAACATCAATAGTACAGTCTCTCTGTCATTTAAGCAATTACTTCATTTCTCTTGCTACTGTCTGGGAAATAAATCCTTCAGCAATGATGGACCTGAGCTTTGTGCTGTATCAGTCAGGACTTGAATCCTGTTGTTTTCTCACTCAGACTTTACCTTGCTGCTCTGCATATCACAGCCAAGGTTTATCCCAGAGGTCATTGTTTTAATCAACATTTTTAATTCTCTATGAATGGAAAACGCTACATCAAGTGTCAGGGCTTTTTTTCTCTCATTTTTTTCTATTTTAATAAACTGATGTTCTGTTTCTTTAGTAGATTTAGTTCTCACCAGTGCTCAATTCTTACTCATTTGTTAAGTCTAATTAGTCAGTATTCAAATGTGTCACGCATTAATTTGGCCACTGCTCAAATCTCACACAGATTTCATAGGAAAATGGATTATTTGAATTTTAAACACAGTCTGTTCCACCAATTCTGACATATTAAGCAAACTCACAAGCCATTAGGGCCATAAAATGCCAGTTGACCTAACAGCCTGCAACAGTACGGTGTGACAAAGCTGTTTATGTTATTAACTGATGCTCTGAAGTGACACCTACACACACTGATCCTGTATCATTTGATTTCTCCAAGATTTGGGTGAAGCCCAGATACTTGGCTACTTCAGCCTCAGTGCAGAACTGTTGGCCATTAGATTCAGAAGCAGAACCTCAAAATTCCCCAGAGCCAGGACTCAGCCCAGCCCTCTCTGGCTGCAGCCACAGAAAACATCATCCTGCCTGCTTCACCTGTTTAATATGATAATCAAGTCATTTTAGCTAATGGGCTTTAAATACATCTTTCAGGGTAGTCTAGACAACTCCTTAGCATTGTCATCAGAGCAAGGAGGGATCTTCTGTATTTCTGTGCCAATTTGTGTTGGAGAAAAGACAGAGGCTGCTCAGAGCTTGAGGCAATCAGTTAAAGGCAAGACCAAGCCCCCACTCCTCCTCTCACTGCTGGGTGCTGCTGTCAGGTTTACCGAGGGTTTTTGCCTTCACTCAGAACACTCAAATTCTCCTTTTAGAGCTGAGGGAACACTTGGACACACCAGCCTTTCCAGGTTCCCCCAGTGCCTCTGGCACACAAATCCCTGGCCATTAGCTTGTCTAGACAGGGATGTTGGGGTGGCAGCTGGGCTATTGACTCTGGCATAGGAAAAGGAAAGTGCATTTCAACACAAGCCTTAAAGTCTGCTCTGCCCCTGCTAATGCACTTGGGTGGCACAGCACAGCCACTGTCCCTTCAGCCAGTCTGGACAAGGCCACAGGGACTCTGGGGTCTGGGCTGAGCACTCAGCTTACATTTCCTTGAAATGCAATAGCATTGTTGTAATTCAGCATGACAGCACCTTCCAAACACAGCAACCTGTGAAATAAATGTTGCAGGGTTCAAATCAGGGTTAGCCTGACTCCTTTGGCAACACTTCCTCCTCCAAACAAGTGCAGAAATTACAGGAGAAAAGCAAGTCCACCCAAACCATGGCAACAATCCAGGACAGGCATGATTAATAAAATCACCTTAAGGTGAAAAAACGCAGAACTGCTGAGATCTTTGCAAATAACAAGCTCTGAAATTCCACCACTGAAGCTTCCATAAGGCAGCAGTGTTCAGAAGTGTGATAGGATCCTCACATTGGGCAACAGCAAATGGAATGGAACCTTCCAGCTCTATCTCTTTCCACAAGGTCAGGAAAAAAACAAAGACAAGAGCAAAGTGAGGTTGTTTGGCTGCCAGAGTTTTTAAGCATCTCTGATGTGATAGTTCTTCTCAAAATGAACATGGTACCAGGTAGAGAAGGGACTTGACAAATCATCCACAAAACTTTTCATAACACTGCCATGGCAATGGGATCAGTTCCATCTATCAGCCTGATGTGAAAACTGATGAACTTCCTCAGGTTTTATGGACCTAGATATGAGCAAATAAAAGACTTCTCTTTTAGTCCAATAGTGAAATTGCACATACATATGAGAAACTGGGGAGTGGGAGAGGCAAATTTTCAGAGTGGGAAGGTGTAGAGACAGATTTGCTTGGGGATGAGGTTTTCCAGGTGCATAGAAAGAGCCTGTAGCTTCTGACTGAAAAGCTTTGCAGACCTAATGAAGTATTTTACTTTGCCTTTGTATGATGCAAGACTTATATAATTCTTTTTTTTCCCCATTTCAAACTTTATATTTCTTAAGTAAAAGTCAGTTTTTCAACTGGCAGTCTGAGGGCAAAAGGCTTTGGTATTTTAAAAATGCTGTCCTTTTTCCTTTTGAGTTAAAATTATTTGCAAACTGCTTCAAAGGCCGGCATAACTGGTCAGGCATGTAGTGCTGAGCACAGCCACGGTGTTTCTTGCTGCAGTCCCACTCATCTGGGATTAAGGCACAATGTAGCATGGACACATCCTTTGTATTCATCTCTGATAACATTTTTTAAGTTATCAAGGACTTTGAACACTTAGTTTCTAAGGACACCCTTGCAGTTTCTGTTTTAAAACTTCTGGTCAGCACAACAGGACTAAGAAGCCTGAATTTACGAGGAATGACAAAGAATGGCTAAAGCTCCCTGTGTTTGAATGCACCCCATTGTGTCTTTACTGTCCAGAATTTTCCATAACTGCCTTTCCAGCACAGTCTTTATCTGGATATAACTGAGCTGGTAAGTGGCAAACAAGAACCTGAAGAGCTCTGATCACTGCAGCAGAGATTAAACCAAAGCTATTGTATCACAGCCACTGGGTGCTCTTCCCTCGGGTGTTGGATGCAAACACTTGACTAATGAGTGAAAGCCCAGCTTCTGTTCCCAAGGAGAGAAAACACCAAGGGTTTGGTGATTATTTCCAAGGCATGGACAGTGACAAGACAGCTTTGTCTTGATATCAACCATCACTTTGTCATGCTGCTGTGCCTGACTCAGAGCAGCTTTGAAGTGGCCCAGATGATGGGACTGGGGGCAAGTCACCTTCCAGAGCTCTGTGTTCACTCACCTGTGCAGGGCTGAGGCACAACTCACAGCTTTCCCCTCAGCACCACTCTGAGCTGCTCCAGGGGGAAAATGCACCTTTCAGGGCAGGAGAGAAGTCATTGGGAGCCTGTGAAATGCACAGAATGCAATGGCTGTGAGCAACTGCTCAGGCAGCCCCTACAGCCCTTGCTGGACACCTCCAGAGTGATGGGCTGAGCCAGAGCTTCTGTGCACCAACATCCAACCCTCTCTGCCACCACCCTGTGCCCGGGGAGCAGCTCAACAGAATCACAATCACACCAGTCTTCAGAAACACCAGCTTTCCCCTTCACTCTCTCACTATCGAGAAGCATTTGGAAAGGCTGATTGGAGAAAAAGGGAAAAAATCTTTCCCTTCAGAACAATCCCAGCAGGAGCCTTCTGTGTCTCCCTCTGAGAACAACTGGCTTTGTGCTACACTTAAAGACTGGGGAACCACGCAGTGCAACGGGCAGAGGCAACAAGCAACACCCTCCATAACTTAGACACTTCCAAGCTTCCATGCTGTTCCCAGCGCTGCAGATCTGCCTCCCAGTGCATCCCCCACCCAGACCCCATCTGGGAAGCAAAGGCAGGCAGTCAATTTGACTGTCACTCACTCAGACAAATCAGTGCCAAAATGAGTCCAGAGCTTAGATTTCTAAACTGCTTTCTTCATTGTCACCAAAACCTACTTTTCAAGCAAGACTTGCCAAGGCTTCAAATCATAACCAAACTAATCAATCTAAATGATGAAATTGGAAAAAGAAATGGAAGAAATCTTATAAAGAACAAAGCTGTTCTACCACAGAGGCAGATGAGGCCACAGGTATAGGAAATACAGTTTGCTGTCTGAAGTGGAAAAATGATGAGCTATGGGATGTGTTTTTCAATGGAAGATCAAGTTTCCATTACCCTTGTCATTCATAGGTCAAAGTCATCAAAACTCTACAGCAAAAAGGAAAGAGATGCACCTGTGCTACCAGAGAGTGAAGGATGAGGACAAAGACAGAAAATCAGAGACAGAGAGGCCTTTGACATTGCTCAGGAGAGAAAGGCTTTTCCATGGATTTAAATTAAAACTGTGCAAAGAGAGCACTGTGCTGGTACGCGACGACGGACGGCTGCCATTAGCATGAACAACTTGTCTGACACATTTTGTCTGTGACCTTTTGCTGTGACAGGGAAGGCAGAACCTCGCCAGATTGTTGTGGCTAAAAAATTACAAATCATCAGAAGAGTAGTGAAACGAAGTAATTTAAAACATTTTTTTTTTAAATCCACTTACCGTTAAGGATTCAACACCAACACGTATTTCCTTTATAGAAACAGGGAAAAGTTCTTTTTGCCTAACTTAACATATTGGATTTGTGTGGCAAGGTTTTGGTAGCAGGGGTACAGGATGGCTTCTGTGAGCAGCTGCCAGAGGGTTCCTGTGCCTGAGGGAGCCAATGCCAGCTGGCTCCAGGATGGACCCAGCACTGGCCAAGGCTGAGGCACAGCCTCATGTTCAGCATGGCATTTGACCCAATGCATTTGATAGCAGCAAAGGGCATTGGATGTCTCTGATCCACGTTGCTTCCACACTGAGCAGCAGAGCAGGCAGAAGCAGGACAGTGCTGGGTGCAGGCCTGGCCAGGAACAATGACTCCTCTGCATTTTCCATTACCTTCTCACCCTTTGGACTCTATGGCAGCTGTTGACTGAGCAGGCCAGTGCCAGGGTTGAACACTGCCAGGGACCAGAAGGATTTACACTCTCAAGCTTCTCTCTTCCATAACAGCAGCAGTGTTATCTCCCAAACAGAATTTGCCCAGCAACCCAACACTGTATCCTGTGTGTGACAGTGCACTGTTCCATTGCCAAAACACTCCCTAACCCCTCCAGCATGCTTAGTGATGAGTGAAGCACTCGATTTGTTCTCAGTGGTTAAACACTTGAGGCAGATACTGTATGACATGAGAGATGAGGGTGTACTGAACTTGTACCAGGCCACAGCTTCCCCCTGTTTGCATGGCCAGGTGTGTGATAGTGTCCAGCACACACCACATCAGCATGATCTAATGGAGTTCCCATCCCTGTGGTGCAATCCTGGACTGCAGCCTCTCCCACAGAGAGGAGAGCAGAGACAGGCTCAGATAAGCATGTTTCAGAAGAAAACAGGAATATTTCCACCTAACTTAGATCTTTAAATGTGTGTGAAGAATAAACACTTGGTGTTCTGGAGGAGCTGTTCCTTAGGGGAGTCAGCAGCTCTCCAGAGCACCTGGTCCCTCTCCAGCTTTCAGCCTGCTTCCTGCTGGAGCAGTCTGCTCCGTTCATATCTGACTGTGTTCCCTTCAGGGCAGCACTCAGAATATTCCCTCTGAAGTGAGGCAGTGATGAGCACAAGCCCTGGGTGCAGGCCTGAGTCCATCAGCCCAGCAGGCACCGTCTGCCAGCACCAAGTGGCACCCCCAGAGAGGGGCTTGGCTGGAGAACCCTCCTGACCATCACTATCAAAGTCTCATGCAAACCCCCAGGGTCACAGCCACAGAGTCTGAGAAAGGCACGAGTTTAACAGTAATGGGAGAAGAGCTCAGGACTCTCCATATGTTCCAGTGCTCTGGAAGTCAAATAGTAAAAAAAACAAAAAAAACCCAAAAAGCACAAAAACCTACAATGTATTAGAAATGCTAGTTCAACTGAGTCTTCTGTCACACTGAAGTCAATCATTGGTGTTAGCATGACAAGTCACCAGCAACTCTAGATCATTAATTCTCCTTAAGGTCTCAAATGTCCATGGCTAATGGATGTGAACACAGATCCACTTTATGCAGGGGTTGAGACCAGTTTTCATCCATAAGCTAATCTCAGAAAGCTAAACCAAAAAACTAGAAAATTTTTTATTAAATCCAACAGATAAATCCACAAGAATGATGTGCTGAGCTGTGCTGTACAATGAGCCCCTCCCTTCCCAAGCAGAGCTTTTCAAAAACAGTGAAGATTCCTGAAGTCTAATTCATTTCTTTTAATTAATAAGATGTTGTCCAGGAAATAACATTTAAAACTGATGTCAGACACTGGAGTTGTTTGGATTGCTTCCGAAACAGCCTCATGCAGCAGAGTCCAGTATTTTGGCAGTCAGCAGCGACAGGTATTACATGGCAGCTCAGAAATCAGTTCTTTCCTGTGATCTCATCCCCCTGTGAACAAGCCCTTTAATTAACCAAGCAGAGCAGTTGGCTCCCTCCTGTAGCAGCATCACTCACTGATTGTGTGAAGAAAAGCTGCTGCAGAGAGGATGAGTCCTTTAAAGAAAGAGAAAGTTGCCCTGCAATCTTTCAGGGAGATTATACAACTGCATCAAAATTAAATTGACATTAATCCAATTATCATTTCACTGTGGGCCAACAAAAGTAAGTATGTGATGTGGAACAATCTCTTTACATTTTAACCAAAGTCTTGAATACAAATTCAATTTTTATTTTGTCTTTAGTCTAACCTTCGAGGAAGTCTGCAAAAGTCATTCTTTCAGGTTCTGATTCACTGGTGGTGTCCTGAGGCACCAGCCTGGCTCGATCCCCTGCCAGGCGCTGGGGTCACTCCTAGGAATGGGACAGTGCTGTCGCTCTGCTCCCCAAGGATTTCACCCACACACAGCCACCGGTTTCTTCCCCGTGCACTGGGGATCAGTGTGAGACCTTCCAGCTCCCTTCCCCGGCCCCAGGTTTGTGTCAGCGGGGACTTTTTAGCAAGTCCTGAGGCTGAACAAAGGCCACACCGAGAGCAGCGTGGCTGCAGCCCGCACTGCACACGCGGCAGGGGCTCTGCAGGGCTCCTCTCCGCACCTTCCCCCAGCTGCTCTGCAGTGGAGAGCACGGCCTGGGCAGTGAGGAGCGGCACTGACAGCTCCGTCAGCCTGGCAGGAGCCCAGCGAGGTGCCCAGCCCGGAGCCTGCCATGGGGGAACCATCCCAGCTCATTCCAGCAGCTCCCCGCTTTTGAAACCAGTGCCGACGTGACCAGCAGGGAGTTGTCAAACCTTCGATATTTAATTTGGGGCACTGTGATAAGACTCAAAATTAAGCTGGATCCAGGGCAAAATAATTAAAAACGTGACTGGGGAATGGTCCTACTCGCATGTGCCTCAGGCACCTGGATGTGCGGCAGAAACACGCCAGCCCCCTCCCTGCGGGATCCAGGCTGTGAGCGACCCTCAGCAGCGCATCATTAGAGACTTTGAAGCTGCAAAAGCTACACGAATGCCAGAGGGAATCTTTTTGTTCATCCTGATGGCATTCACTGCAGGGATTATCGCTAGGAACGCAAATGAGGTGAGCATGGGTGCAGTGACAGTTTGTAATCTATTCTGATTTCTTTACATCACCTCCCTGCTCGGAACAGCCCTGCTGCCTGTATCCGCTGCCTGATAACAGCAGCAGCTTTCAGTCCTCTGTTTTAATCTACACAGTCGTTAAAAATCACTTTTCAGCAATTACTTGACATATATTTTAGGAGAAGTTTGGGGTTGTTGAACCCAGCCAGTTGATTAAAACTGCAGAGTCAGAGCCCCACAGTGCTCTGGGCTCCTGTTGGACTCGGAATGATCTTTCCCTTCACTAGCCTGAGCAATGGTAGAATATTCACATTGCTTGTCCATAGAGAACCAAAACTGAAAATTCGTTCTTGGTAATTCTGTCTGGAGAGGGCCTGCTTCACACAAATCATAGCAGACTCCACAGCTGAAGCCTTTCTACCAAAGCAGTATCAGACCTCTCTGCAAACTCTAGACAAGTGCAACGATTTGAACAGGGAGCATTGTCTATCTCCACTAAGCAAGGAAAAAAAGCACAATAAACTTGGTAGCTTAAAAAAAAACCAAATCCAGGAATGCTGGATTCTAGCACATTTCCCCAGCTAGCAGCATCTTCCCTCCTGCTGTTCAGTGACAGCACACACAGAGCAGAATCCATCAGCTGGTGCACGAGGGAATTATTAGGAAATGCTGTTTCAAGGGTGGTTTCAAGCTGAAGTAGAATGCCATGTAATCTCCAGTTACCTGATATTATTCTTTATTAGAGAAAGAAGAGCCTCTCAGCGATCACTCACACAGTGAGATGTAACAGAACTGGCAGGGCTGACTCTCAGTGCAGTCAGCAGGGCCCAGCACATCCACCAGCCCCTTCATGGGGCTCCACAATGGGGAAACACATCCCAGCTCCTTGTCCAGGTGCACAGGGGACCCAGAGCTCATGGGACTGGGAAAAATCCTATTGTCTTTTTCTGTTATCCAGTTCATGCCCTGCCCACCCTTCAAGGACCTTGCTGTCATTCAGAAATGAAAGCATTTTGATATGTGTGCGCTTCATTACAGAAAATCATGCTCAGAGAAAGTCTGTGGTAAACCACATGGAAAAAAAATTATCTGCAGGAGAAGAAAGTCCCAAAGCACTCCAGGCAGCCCTGAAATTATTTGACAGCTAGTCTGGGGAGAAAACGGAGCTAAACAAAGGCTGCAGCATGTGCAGTGCTCTCACTTACAGCACCACTTACATGGTACAGAAAATGGGCCTGTCAGCCAAACAGGGATTTCAGGCAATATCTTAATTCCCAAAAACAGTCTATTGACAGTGATTTACATGTGACAGGAAGGCTCCCGAGCAGATGGGAAGCTGGCAAGCTGTTTGGATAACTGCAGTCCAAGGAAGATTGCCACTGAATGCTCCAACAGTTCTATAGAGCAGAGATAAACTAAATATGCAAACTGTAAATGTAATTAAAAGAACTGGAGGGATTGGTTAGGAAGGAAGAACGAGAAGGGCTTGAAAGGTATATGTGGAAATATTTAGGCTAACACGTGGGATTTGTATGACAACATTAGGAGGGATGAGTATCAATCAGACAAAGAATAAATTTATGGGGAAATCCACAAGGCTGTTTACTAATGCTCTTGATGCACTTAACTAAGATAATTAAAAGATATAAGCTAACATGCCATTTAAGGATAAAAGATTATAGGAAACAGCCTGGCATCAGCAAAGAATAAATTGGTCCAATATACATTTCATGAGTAAGCCTCAGAAAGGATGAACAGCAAACCACGGATCCAATACACAGACACACAGTCCTGCTTTGCCACCCCCACGCTTACTTGGGTTCTACATTTTTAGGTCTCCTAGTTCAGCACTGACATCATAATTTCTCATGAGATATTAGGACTTGTGTCCTCAGAGTCAGCACTTAGTTCTGCCCCTTAGGAACTCATATTCCAATTTCCACATGTGCCAGTGGGAGGAGGGCTGGAGCAGATCCTGAGGGTCAGGTAACCCCTACAGCACAGTGTGTGCCTCAGGGCACAGCAGCTCTGCTTTGACACCTGCTGCAGGGGAATGGCCCAGCCCAGGGACACTCGTGGTGCTCTGCAAAACCCCCAGCACGTCCAGACAGCCCAGTGACAGCTGGGGGTGCTGTCACTTAGAGCACATCGATGACTAAAAATGCCCCTCCCAGAGTTTCCTCTTTCAGCTGGCAAATGACAAACGGACTTTGTGCCATTCTGGGGACATATCAGTTGTCCCCTGCATCATCCTGCTCCTTAGGGATCACGTTTACAGCACACAGAGTACAGGACTAAGTGCCAGCCATGTCTGACACCCAGCCCTCTGTCTAAAGGGAAGCTCCTCTGAGCCCCCTGCAAGCAGGGACAAACAAACATCCAAGGGAAAGGGGGCAGAGACCTGGGGCTGTGGAGGTTAACAGAAGCAGTGCTCTCTCCTAAGCACCAGAAATGTCACCCCCAGCACCACAGGCATTTCATCCACAGGTTTTGTATTCACCTGCAGACCAACAGCTTTCAAAGCACAGTTAACAACCAAAAACTTACCAGCACCACCACTGAGTCCCTTCAGTGTCTTTTGTAGCTGGAGAGATGCATTTCCTGACAGAGGCTTTATTCTCTTTCCTCCCAGGATTGTTCTTTGTTCCATGACACTTCTTACACCTTCTGTCTCACACAGTGGGCCAAGAGCTCAAAGCTCATTGATTTCACTACTTCTCTATGGATACTGAAATCTGATGCTTCAGGGGGTTTTGTTTATCTAAAACCAGCCAGGAGCATCCCAACACACACCTACTGCTGGAGGCTCAAGTCAGTGAGATCCCGAGTGTGCCCAACCAGAAATGTTTCCTGAGTGGATCAGCTGCAGTTGTGTATTTGTGATTTACAGTAAGCCCCTCACTGCTAAGGCAGACATGCCCACAGAAATAACAAAAAGCCCAGCTAAAACACTGTCACCTCTTACAAGACTTAGAGAACTGCCTGTACTTAAGACAAGACCAAAAAAAAAGTTGCAGTGGTCACATTTAAAATGAGAGAACATTTGGTTGTTATTAAAGGCATCATCAGCATCATTAGTCACCTGTAGCATTCAGGGCACCTGTAAAGTAGCAAATAAGGCTATTTGAGCAGCTGTGCCTTTATAACCCATTCCAAAGTTAGCATTTGATAAGACAGAGTGTTTGATAGAATTTTGAAATAGGAGGAATGCAAGTGCAACATAAAGTGATTGCTGTACTAAATACAGGCAAAGTACATTGCCCAGGTTTACAAGTATATAAAATATGTTTTATATGTATTAAAAAGCTGCACTCTGGTTTCAGCAGTTTTTTTGGCAAATTCAGTGCTGAATACCCTGAATACTCCTGCTACATCCCTACTAAGCCACAGAGGTTGGGGTGGTGCAATGGTTGGGGTGTGGATGTCAGTGACCAGAGTTTAACATCCCTCTTCTGGTTTCTGCTGTACAAACAAAATGTGGCATTATTTTTGTGGAACTTTTGGGAGGTGACATGCAATTAAATGACACATTTAATGTCTCTGTCTGGCAGCACTCTGAGAAAGTGTTTTAAGGAGAATGTCCTGTACTAAATGCACTGTAATAAACACAGTGAATCTCTCATTTGGAGCTTCTCAGTGACACAGGGAATCCAGAGCTGCCACTCCAGCAGGGGTAGGCCAGGATTCCACCACGCCTTTGTCACCCAGGTGAGGAATTCTGACCCTGGAGACAGACAGAGAGTGTCCCACAGAGATGTTAAAATATCACTCCCCTTGGCTTGCTGGGAGTGTGCAGCTCTTTCCCTCTCCTAGAGCCAGGGCAGTGTCTGTAAAAGCAGGTGGATGTATTTGCCTTGTGTCATTTCAAGCCTTTTAGCCACACAATAGAGCAAGGCTCTGTTTTTTAAAGCAGGGTGCTGAGTGACACTGGGCCTGGCCAGTTTCCCAGCAGACACAAGGGTTGTTTATTCTTGACAGAGACACACTCCAGCACCTGTGGAAAAGGCTCTTCATTCCTGTTTCCACTTAGGTAATTCACTTTCTCCTTCAGATCACTACATGTATTGCTAAAATTAATCAACACACGTCCTTTATTGTGTATTTTATCCTGTAATTCAGAAAATGGGCTTGTTGCCATTGAAGCTGCTCTACAAAATACTCCTAAAGCTGATTTTTACCAGATGAAACGTTTTAGGAGCAGGAGCTGTGCTGGGCCAATAGACCTTTCTCTGTGTTCCCTGTGTCCCTGCTGCTGTCACAGAGGGACAGATGGCCCATCTGAACCACCAAGAATTAAGAGTTTGCTTTGCTCCAGCTCCAACTGTTTGGAAGCAACAGTCCAGAGTCAGTTCCATCTATCTCCCCCCAGTTAATGGGATCAGAGTTTCCCAACTCCTGTGCACAGTCCCTCCATCCTGTAGGAATGCTGGCCTTCCCTTCCTCTGAAGAGACAAAATATTCTGGAACTCTCAGGATGTCTTTAGGTAGCTCCTGGGGATTGTTCAGTGAATTTTCCAGTGGTTAAATCCATATTCTTATATGTGTCAAGTCATTATAGTGTCAGAGTCATTTAAAGTGAGATGCTGCACCTTGTTCAACCAGACCATGACAATATAAAATAAGTGAAAGTTAGTCTCAAACTGTACATCACTGCTGTGTATCAGCAGTTTTTGTGGATATTAACAAAAAAACCCTGTTTTCACTGAAATTTTGCAGCATCTTCAGTCAGGGGAGATGAAGGAGTAGATTTATCAGATCAGAGAAAAAGTAGTCTCTTGCCTCAATCAGGGACCAGCTGGAGTTACTTCAGGAAAAAATGAAAGAAACTGTTCAGGGTTTAAAGCTACTGCCTAATTTTAGATTATAACACTTCCCTGAGGATCTTTAAAGTAACTTTCATTCATATCAGGGATTTTTTGCTGTTGTTGCCCACCAAAAACCTTTGGAAACGTTTGCTTGCAGTGAACACAGCACTGCTGGGCCATAGGAAGGTTTCCCATGGGCACAGCAGGTACAGATGTATTTTACTGCTGTTCCACTGGCTCAAGTCAAGCTGGAGTCCCAGCATCTCCTCAGAACTGTATTTTGTGTGTGTACATGTTAAACATCAGACTGCAATGTTTTATGTACCCATGAAATTATAAAGCAACCAGTAACAGACATTGAACAACATCCTGATTTTATAAACAGACCTAAATTGTCTCCAAAGTCCTACCTCACTTCAAAAATCAGCGTCACAGACATCACTTTTTATAACCAAACCCAGCCCACGGTTACCACAAGGTGTGAAGGAAAGCAGTGTTTGGGCAGCAATCATAACATTCCTCACTGTTACCTGTAAGCATCAGAGGAATACAAAGTGCTTTGATCTGAGAAAGAGGCAGTGCAGGATTCCAGGTAGAGTTTAGCATAAATTGATTCCATTAAAAGTTTCATTAACCTGAATTGTTTTGCATCTCATTAGCTTCAGACATTCTGCTTTAGCATATGTTCACCTTCTTCCACTTTTGCACTCCTCCCTCCTCTGTCAGATGGTTCCTGAGTGCTTTGCTACACACCAGGAGCAGCTTCCACCACCACTTCTGGATGCTGCTCTGGTAAAACATGCTGGCTCTGGAAAGACTTCAGCTGGCACTAAAGCCTTCCAAGGGAGGGCTGAAAGCAGCATCCCTCTTGGCTATAGAAAATTGATTTTTCTAAAGTTTACATTTACTTGCCATTCTGGAGACAGTTCCTAAACATAGGATCTAGTCAAGAAAAATTGGAGAAACCTCCATGTCCTGCAGCCCCAGAGATCACACACTGCAGGGACACCATCAAACCTTTGTCCTGGCGTTCTGTGTGAAAGCCAACAGCTTCCCACCTCACTAGAGCACAGCTTTTACTCAGACATGTGGCAGCTCCTTTTCTTCTTCCTGTGGATCCCTCTAATCCAAATTCCTCTCCTTTGATTTTCCCATCTTCACTTTTCTTCTTGTTACAGTCTCAACTTCCTGTGCCATTTCCTACTTTCAGGCTATAGCACTCGAAGCATTTTAAATTCCTGCCAATCAAACCTGCAGAGCAGGGGTTTCTCCTGAGAACACTCACCTGTTTTCTGCTGCTTTAGGCTGCAAGAACTGAGCATTTGAAGTCTTTGCTTTGGTGTCCATGAAGGTCTGACCTTGAAGGTGGCACTGAGGGCTCCTCACTGACACATCCTTGCACTGGTGGCTGTTACCTCAAGGCCTTTCAGAACAGTCTTAAGAAGATGAAAAAGAGAAACTGAAGAAATCTGGAGAAAAGTCAGCACTTAAATGCTGAAATTAAATCCCATGAAACAGTCATGGCTCAGGTAGATCATCTCAACTCATTGCAGTACACTCCTCTAGTTCTAAAAGGAATACAAGAGAATCTCACCTGATCTGGCAACACTATCAGGGAATACCATTGGGAATATTTTTAATTAGCATTTTAATTGTCAGCATGTACTCTGGAACCTCTGAAAACCTTTCTAAACAGATCTGTGCAGAGCACCTTAAAAGTACATCACGATGCAAGGCTGGATCACAGTTCCATGAGTTCCCCTCCCTACCAGGCACTAAAACTCCATTGCTCCTCTAACCTATGTTGGGAAAAGTGCTGTAAATCCAAGGGCACCACTGCCAGGGACAAGCCTAAGGGACACTGTGACCCTGATTGTGGCTGCTGCCACAGTGTGAGCTCAGAGGGAAGCACTGAGCAGGGAACAAACAACCTGAGAGTTCAGTCAGTCAGGTTCAAACCCCAGCTCTACCTGACCAAGACACTTCTCTGGGCTTTATTACCATTAAAAACAACCCTAGAGATGTTCCCTCTCAGTAAAATACTGCTCAGCTGGGTTTTTTGGTTACTTACAAGTGAACTGAGTATTATGCTCTTCCTTCCCTCCCATTTCATTCTTTTTTCACGAGACACAATTTCAAAAGATGGGAAAAAACTACAATACTGGTGCCAAACTCCTCCTGTTGGTCTCTTCAAAAGCTGAGAACTGCTGGCACTAGCCCAGGAAAATCAACAAAGAACAGGAGGAGTTTGGAGAGCAGCTAGACTTGCAAACCTCAGAGCACTGTAGAATAAACCCAACACAAAACAGAAAGATGATTGGCAGGGATGGGATGACTCTGCTGCTAGAAATGAAAGTGCTGTGCATAATGAGGCACCTCTGACCCAGGAAAACATTGACTTCATTTGCAGCACAAAACTGATTGCAGATGGTATTTGGGGAGGGGAACCCAGCTATTCACTGTGCTTTCCCCTCACCAGAAAAATTCATTTCCTCTGTACTATTGAGCAATGAAATGCACCTGATTGGATCTGCTGAGACAGCTGCACATAGAAGACCTGGAATGAAAAATTAAAGAGTCTATGGGGCTGATGCTAAAAGTAATCCTATTAAAACAGTGGACTGAGGGGGAAAAGCACATATAACCCCCATTTTAATAAAGAACTAAAATAAATCCCTTAAAGGAACAAATTTATTTGGACATTTCTTTGAAATCCTAATGAGATCGTTGCTGAATTGGATGCTGGATGTCAGTGCACGAACAAGGGCATTTCTCATTGTCCACCACTCTTCGCATTTGTTCCTATTACTGCTCACTTCTTCCTGCACCTCCAGCTGCTCCCTGCCTCCACCTCTCTGTGTGCTGGGCACACACCTGCCAGCCCTGCCCTGGTCACATCCTGTGAGTGCTCCTTCCTGTCCAGCCTCTGCAGGGACAGGTGACCCCTCACCTGGGGCTCTCAGCACTCCCTGCCCGCTGTGACACATTTCCCATGGCCAGGAGCCCAAGAGAGAAGGGAGACCAGAGCAGGCTGGTGGCCCTGGGTGCTCCTGTCAAACCCCTGGTCCTGCCCACAGCTGACACAGGAAGAGAGAGGCAGCAAAGAAGCCCGGAGAGGCAGAATAACATTATCCCTCCTTAGCCCTGGTCTCAGCCCTTGGCTAGTGGAGAACAGGGTGGAGCAAAGCCTGACTGGGAAGCAAATACAAACGGCTCAGACTGTCCCTCCACTGCCTTCAGCGTGTCCTTGTGTGACACAAACAGGTCCTCGCTGCAGCTCAGGTGTCACAGCCCCTCTGAACTAACGAGTTTTAACACTGGCTTTCCAGAGCCATTAGAAATAAAGTCCAGAGGTAAGGAGGAGGAAGAGCAGCAGGATGCATTTGGATTTTTTTCTTGCACCTCCTCCAGCATCACTGGAGGGCAGATGTTTGTCACATCAGAAAATAAAATGGGGGAAGGAGTAGGAAGCTCAGCTTGGGTTTAAGGCAGGTTTGCCTCAAGAAGCAACAGGTACTTACTTGTAGTTAAAGGAGTCTGCTGGGGAATTGTTGGGATAACAGAAAAGCCAATCACTTGTTAAAGCAGACCATTGCCACACCTCTTCTCCGAGCTCTCTACTAGACCTTTCTTCACTTAAACAGGCTATTCTTTTTTGGTCAAACACTTTCATTTTATGGAACATGAACAAATGGGAATCATCTCCTTTCCTAAAATTCTTTGCCCTTAAAAAGAGACAGAAGTTCCTCAATTAAGCTGGCAAGACCAGCAATCCCAGTAAGCATGACAATTTTCTTCTCCCCCAGACACAGATCACTGACTTTTTAAAAGCCACTGGTGTCAACAGTTCAGTAATAGAATCACAGAATAGACTGGGTTGGAAGGGACACCTTCCACTAGACCAGGCTGCTCCAAGCCCTGTCCAACCTGGCCTTGAAGACTCCCAGGGATGAGGCAGCAACACCCTCCCTGGGCAGCAAGTCCTGTTCTGTCATCCTCATCTTTCCAAGAGCCCTGGGAGCCCCTGGTGAAGTGCAGCAGAGAATATTCAGTGGTGATTGCTCCAAGTCAGGAGTCACAGAGCTGGGAGCTGTGTTTAACCACACAAACTGCCCTGGCAGTAACTGCACCTGCCCCATGGCCAACCTGCTCCCCCTTGCACTTGGAGATGGTGATGGATCCTCCTTCCGAGGAGGGTCAGACCCCACAGTGTGGGCAGGTTAATGGGGTACCGATACCCATATCCAGGACCCAAGGAAAACAATTCTAAAATTAGAACTGCAATTTTCTTTAGGAGCTCTGCTCCCTTCCTGTGCACATCAGCTCTGTCTTCCATGACTTCCAGGCAAACAAAGGGACAAAGAAAAAATAATTCCCTTGCTCAGGAACTTACCATACAATTCCCATTCAATTGTTATTGCCAAATTAATTGGAAGGACAACTCAGAGAGACTTTGTGGGCTTTTGTGGTAAAAATCAGATCATAAACATGGTTTTCTTGGATAAAAGATTGCCTAAACACTATCCAGCTGCCACTGAGCAAACCCTGGTGAACATCTTGTCATTCCTGATACACAACCCAGATAATATGTTTACTACAAGATGAACTGGACTGGTAACCAGCACTTTTCACCTCTCCTCTTCCCTGCTGTGCTCACACCCACACACTCCTCTCACACCTGGTTGTCTCCCTGTGATGCTTCTAAAAATCAGTGATGGTTACTCTGCTCCTTTCTACTGTGACCCACATTTTCTTCCACTACTGGAAGAATCCATGTTTATCCAAATGCATTGAATAAAAGTTTTTTTCCCCTGGTTTACTGCAGAAATATTCTCAGCAAGAACTCAGGATTCTGTTTCAGTTCGTGTCCTCCCTTACAGCTCTGCCTGCTCCCACCTCTGCCATGCCAGTCCCAGTGACATCTTCTCTGCCTTGGGTTGTCAATATACACAAAAATGAAGTTCAGGCACTGAAAATATAACCTGCCATGACAAAAGGCTGTGCAGAAGTTAACAGCTGCTCTATTTACCAGACCAAAGATTAAGCAACACTCTCAGACCTGCATTTCTTAAAGTGATGTTTTCATTAAGCAGGATGATTTCCTCTCTTTCCCTGAAGAAAATGCCTACAATCAAGATTTCAAATGGATGTGCCTGAGATTAGGCTCCTAAAGCAATAATTAAATCTTCAGGCAAATGGCCTGAACTTCTTCAGTGCTGATCACACAGTGACTTCAGCCCACCTTCACTAGGAACTGAGGGATGTAGGGCTCTTGGGAAAACAAGAATGAAAAAAGAAAAAAGGCCACTTCCTAGGGTACATGCTGATAGAATTAAACAGGTAACTTGAAGTCAGCATTTTCAAAAATTATTCCCTCCATCCTTTTACATCAAGCCTACTGCCCAACACATTTGATAAAGCAAATTATACCTTCATACATGAATGCATAAATTTACCTCTGAATTCAATTTAAAAGAATTTTTCACAACAATATAGAAAAATATTAAGTGTAGGACAAGACCCACCAGAGTGTATGAGCAGATAAAGTCAGACCTTGGGTGTCAGCTGAGTCCTGGGCAGGTTGGGCTCATCCCTTGACAGACTCCTGGTTTTAGGGACACAGGGTCTGGTTGTGTTTGTGTTTTGGTCGTGTTTCCCAAGGCTGACACATTCCAAATCTGGGCACTCCTAACAGGGCCTTTACAAAGCACCTTCCTGCAATGGGATTTGGCAGCATGTACATTAATCTCTCCAATTACAGCCATTTGACTCTTCCAGGGTATGTAGGCAATTTACATACTAATAACAAAACTGTTAGGAAACAAGAAATTACACAAAGTGACACCCACATAATTTTGATCATCTACACAGCATCAAGATCAAGAGCCTCCTCATATTAACCTTTGTTTCCCTTATAAGCCAAAAGCTTTCTAAGAACCTTTCCAAGGCTTTATTGGATTACAATGAGGGTAATTATAGCACTGAGATGAATCCAGTGGCTCTCTTATAATGGAATACAGCCAGTTCCAGCTACTTGAATGCCAGCCTGACTTGGCAGCCCCACAGACACTGTTTTTTCATGGGTTTTTTGCCTATTCCAAGGGATGAAGTGACTGCTCCCCAATCCCATGTACCCTCACAGGCAAAATGGGAGAACCCAGTGCTCAGAGGAGGCCTGAAGAATGAACAGTGCTTGCAAAGCAGCAGAAGGATCTTTCAAGAAAACTATTGCCATAAAAGTTTGGGGATAATGGAGGACTTTTAGCTTTCTTAGTTATTTCAGAATTTATTTCAACAGACACTGCACATGCATTGTATTGTGGGGAAGGAAAAGAAAAAGCAGAGGTGATGAATCTACTGCTAAAAAAACCCCTAAAATCAGCTACAGCAAAAATAGGGGTGGTTGGGCCTTTCTGCACTCATATGATGCTGTTCTCAGGTAGAGTGTCCATCTCCTTTAGCTTACTTTCCATGCAGGAATTCTACAGATTCTAAGCCAAGAGGACACATGTACCTGATGGTAAAGGCACCAGGTGAAATCCAGTCACTGGGCAGTGCAGGGCTGCAAGGGGAGACAAGTGCAGGGGAGAGGAACAAGACAGAATTCAGCCAACTATTTTGAAATAGAATATGGGGGGAAACACCAATTTTCATTGCTGGAGTGCTGACCCAGGGCACCTGTGCAGGTGCTGAATTTTTCAGTGGAAGTTAGGAATGAGTTAGTAAAAAACCAGCCATGAGTGTTGGTACAAATCTGAGTAGTCATAACTGACTCTGACTCAGGCTCAGCACGGGCCCTTCAGAGCCATCCCCTGAGCCTTTTCTCCCCACTTTTGACACCCATGGCTACATCAGCAGCATTATAAAGTCCACAGCTGTTCTGCAAATCAGTTTGCAAAAGACATTTCAGCTGCAGAAGTAATGAGGGCAAAGAGGAATAAACCCAAGGTGTTCTTAGAAGAGACCAACCCAGACAGGATCTCCAAATGGGAGGCCAAGCTCTGCCACCTGCACCTTCAGCCATGGCACAGCAAGACCCTGGGGTGCAGTGAAATCCCTTTCCAGAGCAGAGCACAGGGCTGCTGGTTTGGGAAGGAGAGAAAAAGTTACACGAAACATCTTTGGCAATTAAAATTCTGCTGACAGCAATGTCACAGCACATCACCAGTGGAAGAAGTGAATCCTCTGGAGAAGTGGTTACACAACCTGGTATTGTGACTTAGACATGTCCTGCCCACTGGACATCTTTACAGGCATTTGGCAGAACCTAGAAATAATCACAATTCCAAAGACAATCTTTATGCAAAGCAGAGCTCTAAAACTTGTTTGAAAAATATCTACACAAACAGCTTTGGGAATGAGGGAAGGAGAGGAAAAGATCAGAAGGATTGCCTGAATGGACTTACAAAATCCCACCTTTTGGAGCTGTTTCAAAGTGCCTCTTACTCATTATTTTGATTGGAAGGAGCAAAGAACAAATATTAAGGATAGGAGGAGAATATACAAACAATTACAGATAATATATATTTTGACAACTTGTTTGATTATCATTCAGTTGCTGCAAGGGACAGATTTGCAGGAATGCTGCAAAACAAACAATCTCAATAGCCAGCAGCTTCCAGCAGCAGCTCTTTCCAGTGTAGACAGAGCAGCTGATTTAATACATTTATTTAAAGCCCTCTGTTTTACTGTTACTTGTACTTAATTGGAACCATAGAAAACAACTGGTATTTCAGTTGAGGCCTGAAAACCTGAATTCCTTCACTGGCCATGTGCCAGGACTGTGACTTTCCCTGAGGCAGGTTGTTGGGGGCATGAAAAGACTGCAATACTGAAATAGCTACAGTGCAGCACAGCCCCCTCCAGCACTAAGAGAACTCCTCCATGCAGAATTTGGTGACACCCACTACAAAGCAAAACCAAGATATGCAGAAAAGGTTAAAAAATTCTGCTCCTCAAACAAATCCTAGTGAGGAAGTTCCATCTTTAAGAGACAGGGCCAAGCAGCTGATGGAAACAGCTTCCCTGCCATGGAGGCAGAGGCTCCCTGGGCTGTTCCACACAGGAGCACAGGCACAGCTCAGAATATCCAGCTGTTAGTCCTGCAAAATGCAGGGAAAAGAAACCAAACCCAAAAAGAGACATCCTTTGCCAATGAATTGCAATGAAAAGAGAGGCATTTGAAAAGATGGGATGACTAGTCAGTGTGATCCTGCTCATTTCTAGGCACTGCCTTTCAAAGAGGAGATTGGAGTAGGAGTAGGAAGGAGTTTGCCGTGGACTGCTTGTACCATTTCCAGAACAGCATTTGGCATCTCTTGCTCATATGTCAGATACGTGCCTGCACAGTGTGCCAGATGCAGCTTCTGGTGAATTTTTTAAGCGGAATTTAATGCTGACATAACAAAAGTGATAAATTGCTCAACTGTTTGCAGGGCAAATCCTGAATGTACCAATAGAGAAGCACATGGAGCTGCTGAAATCCTGCCATGGCTGAAGCACTAAGGACTTTGCAAGCTGATGCATTCATATCCAATAGCAAAAATCCCTTCCTGGATATGGGCTCTCTGGGACCACAGGAGTTTCCAAAAGGTCAGTGGTATAATAGCCATGGCTAGCTTTATAACCAGAAAAACTGCTTAATCTTTCAGAATACAAACTTCTATTTTAAAGACAATTATTAAATTCTTACTGAGTATCACAACGTTTCTCTATTATTTCTCACAATGGTCATGTTTCACTACCTAGGTTTAAGTCAGGTTTCAGAACAAATTTTTTAAACATCAGGTAGACAGAGAGAAGGACAAAAACCTGCAGTAGCTGAATTATGCTATTTACAATGACATTAGACATTCACAGTCATTACAGGAATATTGTGCTTTATGATCCTTATGATTTACAGGGACAATCATACAAGATTCACAACACTTTACAATTCACTTGCCAAATCATCCTCAGGCTTTGGCTTTAAGGTGCTACTGGGAACTAAGCCAGGACAAACAATGGAAGTTGGCCACACTGGTCATGGCCTGTTTGGTACCTGGCATGATATTGTGACAACAGATACCACATCCCAACTCCCCTTCACTTTGGAGATAAGAGTTCAAATGGACAGTTATATTTAAGTGGTTTTACAGGTACTTCTGCTTGCTCACAAGAGGAGATTCTTACCCAAGGCATGAGGATACAGTGAAGAGCCTCAAAATATTAGTAACAGGCACACCATTAAGATGTTACATAAAAAATTATCACAACCCTCCAGTCTTGAATCTGACATGACTTTGATAGTTTTTACTTCTCTTAGTCATTTTAGACAACTTGAAACACTCTTTTTACTATCTGCATTTTCCAAATTCTACAGGCAAATCTCATCCTGCTGAGAAATAATAGGCCTCCCTAATCTCCAGGAGATGTGCCTCCAAAGCTCCTGCCTTGCTGAGGTCAGCAGTCATGCTGGTGACAGCTCTGTAATGAAACACCCTCTGGAGCTCCCCAGCCCCACACGGGACAGAGGGAGTTGCCATATGCCAATGCATGAGCAATTTTTGACTCGCAGTCTAAAGCATCCAAAAGAGTCAGTATGCAGGATTCTCTGCCATATGGAGGAATTGTGATTTGGCCTTTTCCCCAGCTGTATCTCATTAAGCAAAAAGGAAAGGAAAAATGGAGGACGTTCTTTTCTTCTGTGCAAATCTTGCCCCAGAGTTCATCTTCCTGTGAGGGAAGTTCATTGCTGGCACCTGGAAAACCAAGTCAGAGCAGAAGGAGGCTGTAAGAATCCAGGTCCTTGAGGACAGGGCTCTGTCCAATAACAAAGTTTTTTCCTAAGTCTTTTATACTTTGAACATGATTTCTTTCAGGGAAGAGAGAGAAGGGCTACAGAGAGATAGGACTGGTTCTATCAGGGCTGGGAAAGATCAGAGTAGAAAAAGAACCTCATGTTGCATGAAGTCTGCAGGGCTGCATTACAGTAAAGGATGTTATTTCCATGCACTGCAGCATTTTGCAGTAACAGCTATTTTGCTGTGAGCTCTGTGGTCTGTTTTGCTCAATGTAGAAGGTTTGATTCATCTGACACTTTGCTGGGCTTTTGCCTTTATCTTTTTTATAGAGACTGATGTGGCATTACCATAAGGCAGACATTAACATGGTTTAATGTTACAGAGATAATAACTGTGTCCAAACAGGTCACCACAGCTGGATTTAAAAGTTATAAACACACAGACACCTCAGAGCCTCTGCGCTTCTTCCCGATCCTCCTCGATGTAGAAAGATGTCAGGAGGAAAAAGCCTCCTCCAAGGACCCCAACAAAAGCACAGATGACAAAGCTGTACTGCATGCTCCAGAAACTCCACTGCAGTGATGGGATGTTCCTGGCCTGGACAGCGTTGGAGATCTGGGGAGGGAACAAGGCTGCCATTAATGTGGAGTGACAGCTCCATCCTCTCCTGCTTCAAGCAGACTGTTCACAGTGTGGGCCTTGGGAAGAGGGAAAGAGGCAGCAGTGATGAGATTCTGCTCCCAAAGTTTGTCAAACCCAGTACCCAGCACTCCTGTACTCCACTGCTCTCCAGCTTCCAAATGGTTAAGAAATCCCATGTTGTTTTACACCTTCAGTGCCTCCAGTCACAAGGGCAGGAAACATATTTTACCATTTCCTAGCCCATCTCCACATTGCCAGCACAGGATGGGCATTTGGCAGTGACCTTTAGCATTTCTTGGTCCTATTCAGTAGCTTTCTGCCTCCCTTATTACCCAGTGGATAGAAACAGGGGGTCCAGCAGCAATACAGGCACAAGCAACAACACTCATAGGACAGGGAAAAGAGGGAAATTAAACTAAGACAAGAGTGGGATCTGCTTTTGAGCCAAAAGGCATTTGAGGAGCTGTCGAGTTGGGAGTAAATGGGAGGAAGAAAATACCAGGCAGCTGCTTTTTGCAGCTTATAAAGGCTATAAATAATACATATGAATTTTATTTCTGTAGACAGAAGGAAAATCTGATTTCCAGAAATTCAGGAAGATTCAACACTTAACCCAGGAACTTGAAATCTCTTCTTAGCATAAACAAAAAGATAAATGGTGAAAGCAGTCATTTTTATTCCCACATTTGTTCTTGATGGTTAGAACACACTGTGTGACTTGAAATGCATAAATACGAGACTCTTCAACCTTTGCTGGGTTTCTATGATTATTTATGACAGTTTAGGAAGATAAGAGGAAGATCAACTCTAAATGGGTACCTAGGGACTACAGCAAGCATAATGGCCATGATACAAACCTAATGCATTTAATTTTAAAATGCTTAGTGAAAAAATCTCTGGAGTGCAGAGGGAAGAAAAAGAGGTTCTGAAAAAGAAAATTCCCTGATTCTTCAGCCAGATTTTCAGCTAAAAGTTTGTCTGAAGCAGGTTAGAAAATACTATCAGGACATGAAAGCAGAAGATTTGGTATTTAACCAACAGTCATGAGAAGTGTTGATGTATGGGTTCACAGAACATTCCAGGGGACAATGTGGGTGCTCAATACACAGGAGCCCACCTGGACACACAGCAGTTTTACTCCTGCATTTATTGCCTCTCTTCTGTGTGAAGTTACAAGGTTATCTGAGATTAATCTCATCTGGATGGGCTTTTTTTGGTCTCCACTCTTTGACGAGCTGCTCTTTAAGGTGACTTCTGCAGATCCCCCACCCAGTGAGAGGCAGGATCAGCACAAAGCCTCAGTTCTGCCCCAAAGAGGGCAAAGGGCAGCAGGCCCAAAAAGAGGCACAATCAGTTTAATCTTTCAGGCAGAAAGCTTAAAGCAATAGATTGGTCAAAGGGAGAATGAACAAAACATATTTCAGCTTTTGGAGCACCTCCCATTTTTGCATCCCATTTCAGCCATTTTCCACAGGGATGTTGGTTGCTGTGTTCCCACACACACAGTCAGGTAAGTGTGAGAGCAGGAGTTTCCTAACACCAATGAATGAAGTGGTTTCTTCATTTGCCAAAAAAAGGAAGTCAGCAGGGGTAATCCCTCAGGGAGAGAGGCTCTCTTCTCTGCCAGACAGATTATACAGGTGACACTCTGGGTTTCACCAATTTGAGGACAAGGAGAGCCTCCCATGTGGCTGGGCCAGCAGCAGCTGTGCAGGTGTAGCTCACACAGGCATTGCTGACCCTGTCTAACCCTGACACTGTTAACATGGAGCTAACTTCTTTAAATAAACTTCCATACAAATATAAACTTTAAATCAACAACAAAGACTCAATCTCCCATGTCAAGTAAAGCAGAAAAGTCGAAATGGGTGCTTTGTTAGCTACTGTGTCTTAAAATGAATGAAGGAAGGAAATGAGACTGACAGATATAGTCCACTGGAACTAAAATGAATGAACTGCACAGACAAAGCAGTATGAGGCTGATTTGAGGCAGAAGCATCTAAGATCAAGTAAATGTAAGAAGGGCAGAGAAATCAGGTCTCAAGGAATGTGGGAATTCAGGGTTAAGGTGATTTGAGACCAGAGCTTTAAAGGTCAAGTAGTATCTAAAGACAGCATTGCACCACTTCTGTTCTGATTTTCAAGAGACCATTGACTAATTGCAAGATTTCAAACTTCAAGATTTGAACTAAGTCTTGGGTTTTAATACATTGAATTAATTTCCATGAAACTCCTCACAAACTTAGCAGAAAGTGCTTAAATCCCATGACACTGTCTTTGCAAAAATGTATGCCTCTAAAAATATATGAGTCTACAAATTTAAAGTAAATTTCTACACAGTGCATAGAACTACTCACACCTACAAGCAGTGTCACAGGACTAAGTGTTTCGTGCAAGTAAAAAGATTTAGAAAAATGTCTCTGTGACCTAGACTCAGGGCCAGCAATTTGAGTAATTTCTGGTTTTGGACCAGGTAGTGCCTGTGAGTGTCTGTATTTCAGTTTCTAGATGTTTTACCCTAAGGAAAGCTCAAAAAGGAGAGAATTCACTTACAATCCCAATGAGGTATGGGCTGCCTGCATCTCCCAGCAAATGGCTCACCAAAATCTGCAGGGCAATGGCTGTGGACTGTCGCCTCGGTGTCACCACGTACTGAAACAAAGCACAGCCCACAGGAGAGGCAACATTAACACTGAGAACTTCAGCAGTGTCCAGCTGCTTCTGCAATATCCCAGAGACATCCACAGAGCAACTTTTATGTATTTCATATCTAGAAAAGTTAGAGATACAGAAACGTTATTCTGAGCAAAAGGGTACACTGCATGTTTTGCCTAGGAAAAAAAACATTCAAGAAAGGAAGACACAGGAGAAAATAACAATAAAGTAGCTAAACCATGAGTCCCATGCTTCCATACACAGCTCAGAGCAGCTTGTACAGATTCATTTGGTCATGCAACCAATAGAAGCCTCCAGCCAGTATCCCCTGCAGTCACAATGATTTGCTAATCAGGATTCAGCACTGAGAGTGTCTCAGGAAAATATCTTATGTGTCAGCAGGCCTGCTCTAGGCTGCTGGGGGAAAGTGGGGTACCTGGAGGAGCCCTAGAGCATGAGGCCTTGCAGACCCAACCTGCCAGACCAGAAAGTGGCTGGTGATGTTTGCATGGTACTGCCTGTGACTGAGACACAGGATACTGTAGTAACAACTCCTCACACCGATTTTGATTTTCAGCACACACAGTTTAAATAACAAGTTGGAGAAGAAGATGGGGTGCACATCCAGAACATGGCAAAGCATCATGTAGATTATAACTATTTTGTCAAATGAAATACAGTAGTAATTTGGGGGTAATAAGAGCTTTATGCCTATGCCACTGAAGATCAACTGTGCCTGAAGAAGCCTTTCAATAATACATTTATGCAAAAAGCATTCACAGTCAGAATGCTTCAGAAGCAATTTCAAACCTTCATACCTTTGTTTTCCAAACACTTGCTCGTATCAGAAACAAAATGCTTCATATTTTCTCAGTCTCCTCTATTCCACAGTTTGGGAGGTTTTCTTGAAACTCACCTAAATGTCACTAAGTATATCTCACACACTAATTAATAGAGTGATTGGTGTTTTGCCAAGGGACAGACTCAAGGTGTGTGATCTATACTGTGGCTCTATCACTGCCTTCAAGGAAACATTAACATGCATTATAAGTTGGGTTTAAAACTCAAAAAGACCCTGCTCTCATATTTAATTTAGAGTTTTGGTCCTGCTTACCACATACTGCAACCAATTTCAGTGAAGAAGCAGAGGACACTGGCAGTGTTCTAAACCAGCATTTCTGCACCCAGTAAGAGAGTTCTGAGCAGCTGGATTAGAACAGACAACCTCCTTCCTTCCTTTGCACATGTGCAGCTAATGTGTAACCCACTCCATTCCTAGTCCCTCCCAAGTAGATATTTCTAAGCATGGATAGAATATTTCTTTTTCATTAGGAATATTTAGGTAGAGTGTTTCAACAATAGTACCTATTAAACCAGGGAGGTTTTGGAGATCTCTCCAGAGTTACAGAAAACCACTGTGATGTCAGATTGCCACGACACTGCATCCAGTCCCCAGACCATGTAAGAGCAGAGTGATGTGAAATTGGCTGTTCTGAAATCCTTGTCACCCGTGGGATGAAGGAACAATGCAACAGCTCCTTCTCACTGAGGCCAAAGCACACTATGGCCTAGACTGAGGGTGTGAAGTCCACCCACATTTTTTTCTCTCAGAACCTGCCTGGATGATGAGCATGCACACTTTGTGAACAGGCTCTCTTGTACAGAGACAAAAAAACTACAATAGAAAACTCCAAGCTTGGGAAGCAGACCTGGCTATGACAGACTGTTCTAGACTGGAGACTGTCAGCTCTTGGCTCTCTGAGGTTTCATGTCATCTGTCCTAGACCCAAATTTCTTTTATGGATAATGACAGGCTGGGTTTGAGAACTGCAAATCAAATATTGTTACACACTTAATATATCATTGGTATTGCAAGCATGAGAAAAGCTAAATGTACTTTGGCTCTCCTGGTGCCTTGCACCACTTCCTTACTGCCTTTATTTAATATCCCATATCTGCAACTGCAAGAGACAGAAAAAAACCGTAACAAGAAAAGTACAAGAGAAGGATGGGATGTTTCCTATAGTTCAGGGCTCATACAAAGTCTGCCTGTGCTATTACTCAGGTTCTTCTGCACAACAGAAACTACAAGGCCCTGTGGGATTCACTAGGAAAAGAAGAAACAGAAGACACCCTCCCACAGGGACTCTGAAGCAGCCATGGGGTCCTGCCTGGCCACAGTGACTTCCCAGGACCCCACAATGGTGCAGGAGTGGAGGTGACATCCTGCACACTGCTCCTCTGAGGAGATCCAGCCCAGATGCCTGGACAGAGAAGCAGGTGCCCTCACAGGTACAGTTTGCAGATGCCTCCTGCTGCCTCTGGAGGTTTCAGAGATCCCCCTGCAGACTCTGCCTCGGAGCTGTAGCTAAAATAGCAGACGGAGCACACAGGCTGGTGAACACTGCTGTACCTCCCACGGCAATTCCAAAGACAGGGACACATTGGTAGCCTTCCCAAACCCCTCCACTTCCAGCATCTCCTACACCATTAGCTGCCAAAAACCTAAAATACAGAGTTCCAGAACCTCACAGGTGGCAAACGTGTTTGCTAAGGAATACTCCAAGTACAGCCTCCCAGTAAACCAGCAAGGCAGCCACGGCACTTCTCCACTTGCACATTAGAGCTGCAGTTGTACAGCAGGTACCTTTGTGTTTACACTGAACAGGAGGCACAAAGGAGGCTACATGCAATGCCTCTTGATGCAGCAGCCACAAAGGGAGGAAGTCCTTATCATTCAGTCAGCATCTTCCTTTGTCTTCAGCTCCACAGGTCGCAGGAGAAATTAATTCCTAGCTACATTGTCTGGCTAGTAGTGCCACGTGGGAAGAAAGAAAAGTCATTTTCATGGTAAAATAAGAACATGCATTAGCAAATCCAGCTACATTATCAGAAATTCTATCAGTTCACACAGGAAACAAGGCTGAAAGAGAAATTACTGCTGTTATCTACGGCACCCTTCAGTCAATATAACAGCAGTAATACACTGAACTCATGGGGTTTCAACAGGAAGAAGCACAACTCCCAAGATTGCCACTGAATGTGCAGACATCTACAAATTCAGCTCAATTCCTGCATTTTTCTGATAAAACAATTAGTAGCATTTAGAATTCAAGAGATCCAACCCAAAGAACATTTGTGGTAATAAACTGGAAGTGTGTTCCCAGGGGAACACAGCACCACAGAGCTCTGCTACGCCAAACTTTTCACCGCCCCACTTGTTGCCAATTGATACAATATTGCTGGCAACTCATCTCACAATATTCTAAAAAAAATGGAAGTTAGGGATGTTGGTCACCTGGGAGACAAGAACCTCCTTCTCTTCTAGATTTACATGGATCCAGGATATGGCAATGATGCTCCCCACAGATTTCCTGCAGGCTGCAGTGTGATGCAGCATTCCCTAAGAAAGCTGAGACTGGAGTGATGGAACTGAACAAAAACCCTTCACAGGCTTTGCAGTTTGGATTCAGGAAGGAGTTGCAAGAAAGAGCTGATAGTTACCATCTGCCCCACTCTCCTGACCAGGTATCACCATTACCTAATTCAGTGATGTCACCTTCCTCTTGAACAGTGACAGAGGACAGAATTAAAATGCAGATGTAAGAATTCAAAGAAAACTAAATTGGGAAACTTTAAAAAGTTGGTACCTCAACTCATGTAAAAAGAATGGCAATGGTATTTATACTTGCTTCTGGTGCAAAAAACCCCAATTACTTCAAAATAAACTGAAATAGAAGATAAGTAAAAATGTCAGTCTGGACCAGTGACAGTTTTTCTGCACCTGTTCACTGCTGCAAGCTTCAGCTCTTTTCTCATAGGATAATTGTTTCTGACCATTCTGTGAGAGTCAAAGAAGACTCAAAACCCTCTTGGCTGCTGGCTGAAATTTTAAGCAAGCAGCCAATTGACTAATGCTGACTGCATTATTTACTATTTTATTAAAATTCCAGAGCGTAGAAAACTGACATGTAGAGAGCAGCACCGTGAAAGAGAACATAATGCACAGTCAGTGTCAGCAGGACTTTGCTGAAGACCCATGAAATGTAAGTAGTTCCATTCTTTCACCTCAATCAGAATGTAAAGAATGTATTTCATAGTTGAAGAGCCTAAGACAAACTCATGTCAAGGCAAGATCAGGCAGGGGAAGGAGAGTCCTGTAGTGCTTCACAGCTGGTCCCTTTGGTGTCCAGTGAGTGCTCAGCATTTGGCAATATACTTTCTCATGCTTTTACACAGATACTGTAATAGGGATCCTTTTATCTCTGCTCAGCTTGTCCACTACTTGGGTTTAGTTGGCAGGTAGAGACACCAAGCACAGAGCCAGAGAGCTCAGGGGTGAACTTCCAGCTCCTGTGATGGCAAGGAGCAGTGAGCTGTGTTCCACTGGACACACAGGCTGCAAGGTTTCTTCCTGTCCTCCTTGTGAGCTGCTGCTACTGTGCATCACTGCAAGTTGTGCCACACATGAATGCACTCACTGTGGTTCTTAAATTAAAGATTTTTTTACGACTGTGGAGCTTGCAGCAGCAATCTGCAAATAGATTTCAGCTCCCTTGGAATGAAACACTATTAAATAAAATGGGAAATGCTCACGTGACTCTTGCTTGGGAAGAAGCCACGACCTCTGTTCTGCTGTCCCTTAACTTCGTCCTGATGGCTTTACACAATTTCCTCACTTTCAGGGCCACCTGCAGCAGCATTGTGCCTGTACCACACTTGTCTGAGCAGTCCCTGTCTCACAGGCAGCTTCCTGCTTCAAATATTTAGGTTACCATCACATCCACAGTTTTTCAGCACAGGGATCCCAAAGCAGAGTTTGGGTCCCTTGGGTGATCTGGCACTCTACTCCTCACAGAAAAGGGTAGTGTCAATTTAAATATGTCTTATTTATATTTTTGTCTTATGCCTATGGGTAGCAACAAAAGAATTTTCAATCATATAAATAACTTTGGTATTTAAATCAGCTTTCTGCAGTCTGTCAGATATGAGCATTTCTTTTCTTATTGCATTGACAAACCATATTCAATTTATTCATATTACGGATTATTTAAAAAAAAAAAAGTCATATAAACTACTTGATAAGACTATAATAACCTGTCTAGTTCAACAATCATAGTATCTGCCCCAGGGTTTACACAGACATCTATTAGTGACTGTGGAGCTACAACCTAAATGAAAGGTTGCCAAATTTTTATTTAGAGTAAAAACTCAGGTAAAATTACTAACTCTAAAAACCTTTGAAATGATAAAAAGAAGCTGCTCATCACAGTCTAGACAAACTGTGCCACAAGATGTGTGCTTTTCACATCACTCCCTTCTAAAGAAATTACTGATGACAGAATCCAAACGAAATCATGCACTGCTATTCCCTGGCTTGTGGTGTCAGCCCTGGAATTCCCAAGAGCCCCTTAAGCACCACTGCTGGCCTGATGCTCTGGCAGGGTGGCACCACTTATGAATTGGACTTGCAAGAGCTGGAATTCATCTGCCCTGCATTCTGAACTAAGGGAACTTGCTAATAGCTCATGGACTATCAACTTTGCCTTGTTTGGATCATCCTTTCAAACCTCTGGAAAACAAATAGAAACCCTGATTATAGACACAAAATGCCCTTGTTTCTGGTGCAGACCATTTTCTAGCAGATATCTGACAACACAGAGCTGTACAGGAGCCCAAAATGCCATGGGTACAGGCAGCACTAGGGAGTACCATGTGCATGAGTTCCATCCAGATCAGGACATCTTCCTGGGATTGTAATAACTTGGACCACTGCACCACCACCCCCTCATTGCCACGGGCATCCTTGCCCAGCCAGTACACTGTGGCAGTGGTTCCAAGCAGGATATCAATAAGGGGATTCTCTGCAGGAGTTTGTTCATCTGTCCCCAGAAAGCCACCAAGGTGCAGGCTTAGGAACAATATCACATTGACAAAATACTTGAAACAAGGAAATAGTTTCATGAGCACTTACCAGCAGTATGTCTGTCACAACAGCCCAGTTTACAGACAAAAACAGTTCTCCACATGCAATAAAAATCTGCAAAACAGGAAAAAGCAGTGATTATACAATACTATATAATACATTGCATTGCCCTTCAATATTGTGAAGAGGAGGAGGCTCACTGACTGTGCTTATCTATGTAAGAGTTGTCCTACATACCCATTACTTCTAAATTAGACACCTCTGTCTCTGCTTACAAACACTAACATAATCTTAAAGGTGAGGAAAGGAACCAAAGAAGGTTTTTGAGTCACAAATCCTCAGCAGAAGAGCCAAAATAGGAAACATATACCACCCTCCCAAATGAACTGCTATGAACTACTGAACCCAAGAAGAGAAAAGCAAGATCCATGGAAGAGAAACATCCAGCACAGGTTTCCAAAGTGCACAGGGATGCAAGTGAAGCCAAGTGAACACCTCTGTGCCAGTACAAGCACTCTTAAGGGCTCCTTCAGAGAACTTCCAAAATGGAATGGATTCCAAGGAACAGGCAGTCTCAAAACCTTGGTGTCCTGTGGGAAATCCCTAATCCATCACAGATGGAGACCCAGCCATGAGGAAAAGGGGTAGGGAACCAAACACTTCTTACAGCTGTGGTCTCAGAAAATATTAACCCTTTCAGCCAGCCCTGGACACAGATTGGAGCAGCCTGCCCAGACTAAGCAAGACTCGAGGAAAATACTAAAGTTACACCATTGAGGTGGAGCAGTGCTAGAAAGCAGAATTCTCTTCAGAAACACAGGCCATAAGGTCACAGGGTACCTGGCACATTATTCTGATCTACTAATCAGACTGATGGCACATGGTTACAACAGGTGCCAGATTTGTGTTTGGTGAGGTCTGGGCCAAGATGTTGTCTGGTGAGAAAAAATAGGAAGGGGGAAAAAGAGGTTTTGGGGGGGGGGGGTTTGTAGGAAAGGGTTGGGGGAGTGTAAAGCGATATCCATACATTCTGTGGTTGTTGTCTGTTCTGTTCATTTGGTTTTTTCTCCAGACCAGTTTGGGGAAAAAAGTTCCTTGAAGCACAAGATACTTAGTATAGCCCATTATCCAGACATCTTTTCCTTCACAATGCTTTAAATTAGATTTAAGAAAGAACTTTTTCCCTGTGAGGCCCTGGCACAGAGTGCCCAGAGAAGCTGGGGCTGCCCCACCCCTGGAAGTGTTCAAGGCCAGGTTGAACAGGGCTTGGAGCAACCTGGGATAGTGGAATTTGTCCCTGCCCATGGCAGGGGGTTGGAACTGGATGAGCTTTTAGGTCCCTTCCAACCCAAAACTCTGATTCTATGATTCTGTGATGCTATGATTCTAATAAAAGGCATATTTTGGTAGCTCCAACCAAATATATTGATTAATTCATCTAACACAGACTGGCAAATTAAATTCTACCTTTGTTGTTCTCTACCTTTAATGACAAAAAATCCCTTGAGGAGCACACTAAGAGTGGAGCTATGTGGGACTCTGAGAAGAAGAAAAAGGCAATGACTAATTCTTCTGGGCACTTGGATCCCCATTCTTGGATCCAAAAATAATCTTCAATTGCACATTTTGCTTTGTGTACACACATTCAGACAGGCAAATCCACTTGTGTTTTCTCTTGGTGTCAAGGTGTTTTTCCACAGGAATACACATTCCTGAGGAGTCAGAAGGAAAACCTCTTTGAACAACCATTATTCTTAGAAGCAAAGAACCTGCAAAAGTGCAGAGAACTGTTGATTACTGTAATTTACTTTACTTAGATCCTCTTATTTATGTTAATCATGGTGATTTTGGCTGTGGAGTCACAGGAAAAAAGCACGGGAGTCTTGCCCTAGCTGTTACCAGATTATAGTTGAAATAGGGTTTACATTCAGTTCCCTCTTACAGGGATTTTTTTGTCATTCCTAGCAAGTTTCTCTTTTCCCCTTTACTGAGAATGGAATTTCAGTGATTTATACTTTAGTTTGCATTGCCAAAACCTTGACTTTGAAGATCAGCTAGTGATCTGGGGTTTTGAAGGTGAGGGCTAAATTATTCTTAGCAACAACAGTGTGTATTGTACAGTCCCAACTACACCAACCTTTAAGTATTCAGAGAGCAAAAATAAATAAGAATACTAAATTAGCCAGAAAGCATTAAAAATTAACATAAGATTGAGACTTGTTTTAACTACATTTTTGCATAAGGGACATGTTTCAATGCAGCTAGATGCATGGTTAGTATTCTCTTCTCCAATGTGGGCACTCTGCAGGACCTGAGGCCAGTTTTTGTGCTCTGTCTGCCCTTTAAACTGTACCAAGGACTGCCCAGTGTGGCTCTCCCAGGACAGACCTCAGCTATGGGAGCAGCAGAGCTCAGAGCTCACCTGGATACCTTTTCACAAACCTCTTAATGGTCCTGAAGACTGCAGAGAACTCTGCAAAAGCCACCCCTCTCCTCCTCCCCTCCTTCCCATTCTCCCCAGGATGCTAAAAGACATTTTGCTAATTGTCACTTACAAAAGTGGAAAGGATGCTTGTCTGGGCCACCATCAGAGCTATGTAGAGACACAGGGCAGAAATGAACATGCTTGTGGCACAGATCAGAGGATCAGCTTTGTTGTTTATCTTCCTTAATCGTCTTGCAGCTTCTGCCCCAGCAATAATACCCAAGATTCCAGTCCCAATGGTGATGCCTCCAAATATCAGGCTGGTGACAAAGCAAAGGATTCAGCTGAGCACAGTAAGACTGTACTGTGGAAAAATAAATGGTGTTAGCTTGCACCTGTAGTTTCAGAGGAATCTTTAATGGGGAAGATGAATTTTATTCCACTTGATGTAACCCTCCCACTCCTTCTAAATGGCTGTAACGCCAAGCCTCAGCTGAAGCTGTGGCTTTGCAATGGTGCCTGTGTCCCGTGGAGAAGATATTTTCCCGTTTACAGAGCAGGTGTTATGCAGCCAGGCTCAAGGAGGGCTCTGCTCAGTACGACCTGGCTTGGACATGCTGTGATTTAGGGGAGACACAGTCATCGTGGTTACCCTGTGAATCAATCTACCCAGTCATCCCTGAAACACAGATGGAGTAACCCTGTATCACAATCTGCTGCCTTGGAAGAGATCCTAGCACGTGGAATGATACACATCTAAATTACAGCCCTCTGGTTAGCACAGCTGAGATGAGTCACTCCTCTGACTATGGGAAACACCTACCACTTAGCACAAGAGTTCAAAGAATACTGAATAGGTAACTACTGCCAGGTCCACATAGCATTTTCTGAACACAGAATTTCCAATACCATTCAGCTTTGTGTGTCTGCAGATGCAAATGTGTTCTTCAGGAGCCACAAGTTCATGTTTTAAAAGAACATGTCTGAATAGTTTAGAAGATTCAGCTTCTAAAGGGACTTCCATGTGTGCTTCTGTCCCAGTGAGACTCCCCAGTGACAAAGCAACTCTCTTGCACAAGATCAGTGCTGCCACTGCATCCGAATTCTCTGAAGGCAAGCAGGGACAGGACCAATGTACTCTGAGCACAAGCACTTCTGAATATTTTACAGTGCTACATGGTAAGTTCTGTACATTTTCCTGAGCTTTTTCTAAGTGCAAAGCAAAGTAACCAGCTGGGATATGATCTGTTCCTTTAAACTACAGCACATCCACTTCTTAATTTCTTTCTGCCTGATTAGGAAGAACTCAATAATTCCACAAGAAAAAAACGAAAGTATTGCTATGCGAGATAACAAACTCTGAGCAAATCTGTACTCTCCCTGCAAGTTCTTCAGGATTCTGATCCATCACTGACTATAGCTTGATAGGGACATTATAGATTGTCACTAGGCAGAATAATCTCAGAGATTTGATCAAGAGAGGCAAGTTCCAAGGTGACATTAGTTGATTGAAGCATTCATGGAATTGTGTTTGGAATATTCATGTATTGCAAACTGTAGTTGAAATAAACCTGCAGCTGGAATAAAAGGGAACAGCAAAAACTAAATCCAAGCACAGTTCAGTTGACAGGGAGTAGGAAAGTACAGAAGCCTAGTACTGGGGAAAAGCTCCTATGGGATCTCTTAGGGTCTGAGAATGCTTACTTATCTCTCTGATCTGTTCGAAAGTGTTTGCACAAAGACCTGAACAAAAACTTCACACTGCCTATTTATCTACCTTGAAAGGATTGAGACTTGAGTCAGTTGTTTCCAAGGAGTGTAAGCGACACAGTCCTGATCCTTAAACAAAGTCTGAAACTGCTGAACAGCCAGAGGGAAAAACATCTTTAAAGCATCCCTGGGCAGGTCTGGTAATGTGCAGCTCAGTTCTTCCTGCACCATCAGGCCTGACATAGTAGTTTATATTCTATTTCTTTATATCCCCTTGGAATAACAGTCCACAACCAGCCTTATGTTACTTCTGGCATGAGCTTATGCCAAGGTTATATTAAAAGCATGCTGTAAGAAGCAGTACATGAGGTTAAACTATCAGATGCTCTGTTTCACTTCCCTGAAGACCATGTCTGCTTTAACAGCACTACTGTGGAATAATAATTCAGAAGTGGATTAGAAAACAAACTAGAAGCCAACACCTTCAACTTAACAAAGGAAGTACTTAAACTGCATCTATGAACAAATATCTTAAACTATTCAGTTTCCCTCATCTGCCTACCCTAAGCCAGACTCCTGTGTTTCACTCCCTCCCCAGTACTGTTCATTAATAAGTAATGTGCCACTGGTGGCATCCATGGAAGTACAATTCATTTCCCATTGAAGGATTTTGGGATGACTTTTCAATCCATTTGATTTTGCTACAACTCAGAAATCACTTCGGAGTTGACTCAGTTATTCTGTTGCAGAAAAACAGAAAAATCCCATTAGCTGAGGACACATTCAAGGTGTGATTACTATTTTTCCCTTTAATTGCCTTCACCTGGAAAGGCCATGCAATAAGCATTTAGTTCTTTGAAATCCCTTACAAAAGCAGAGACTGAAACAAGACTTGGGATACCTCCTGGAGAAAGGGTATTTGCATGGACACCAGTGCTGGGGAGTCAGTCCCAGTGCTCACTGTTACTGAGGGATGCCATGAAGACTCAGGAGGAACACTGAATAGATACTTGTATTCTGGACAACACACCATGAAGAGAAACTTCTCTTCCTTGGTGGGGAAAAGGGATCTACAAAAAGGTGTGTTATGACTACTTCAAAGTGTTCTACTAGTGTATTCTTATACAATATTTGATACTATTCATGAATCTTCATTGGTCTGGACATGCTCTGTTTGCAGAGCTCTGCTGGCAGCTGCTCACAAAATCCTGGTTTGATGTGATGATATGATACCACATCAAAATCATCAAGCTTTCTTCAAGCTGGGAGCCAAAATGAACTCACCAACATGGCAGGCATTATAAAACCAGAATAAGAAGAAGATAACAGGCAAGTTACTAAAACAAAGGATTTAAATATACTTAAATGGGTATTTAAGTAGCTTGGAATGCAGTCATTTGTCAACTAAAAACTCCTTGCTAAAGCTGCTGCTTTTTGCCCACAAGTGTTGCTATTACTGCTTCTTCCCACTTTACTTACATAGGGCTGGCAGCATCTTTCCAGCTAACTTATAAACAAACAAACAAAGGGGAGTGTCTCAGATACCTGGAAGCAATTGAACATTCACGGGCCCGTTGCCTTCACAAGAAGTGCCCAGTCACATCCTCCCCTCTGCCTTTGCAAACAGGCTGTGGTTGAGCACTGTGCAGCGTTCCCAGGGATGCTCCCACAGGCACAGCTCACCTGTTAGATGAATTGCACGATTCTTGGAGGCACGGTGGGACAATGCCCTGGACAACCTGAGCTCTGTACAGAAACAGTGGCATCCACACTCCCAGGGCTCCAGTGACAAAGGCCATGGCAGTCAGACCCAGCGAGGAACAGACAAAACTACAGCTGAAAGTCAAAAGAAAACAACTGAGAGATATTAGAAAGAATGGTGCATGAGGAAAAAGGGAAAACCTACCTGCAACACCCAGGATTTCAAGCAATAACAAAACAATTCGTTCAGACATATTGTAATCAAAATCCACTCCCTTGAATATCTGAACTCTGATCAGGCTTTATTTGAAATTCAACAATAAAGTACTAATTAGACCAAAGGGTATGACCTACTGATTTAATGTTAAATCCTGGTCTCTTGCAGATTTCATGCCAACTTCTGCCAAAACAATTGCTGTGAATTTTTTGATAGCAGAGCTATAACAATAGAAAGTGAACAAGAATTTAATGGCTAAGTAGCTAAAGGAAAGGGTTCTATGTGCAAGTCTAAATGCCTCAGGTTTTAAGTTGTTTCTGTAACCAGTATAAATGAGAGTAACATCTGGGTCTTCTGAACTGTCATGTTGCAGTGGCTGAAGTACTCCTTAACTCTGAGTGAGCAAAAGTAGACTCAATCTCCATAGCAAGTTTCAGACAAAAGGAGAAGCATTTTTGAAAACTGTCCAAACCTTATCTCCTTCCTGCCCTATTCTAGGAGAAAATTAAATTTTTGCCAGATTCTTTATTGTTAATAGCTCAGGAGAAACCCCCCTTTGAGGTCAATAGGGATGTATGAAATCTTAAGACTGCTGCAAATGATCAGGTGACCACCAAATTAGAGGACTGGTTAAGAAATGAACCAAATTCTCCATTTTCTAAAGATAAAGTGCTCTTGGACTTGACTAAAAGTGGAACCACATAGTTTTTTGGCAGTATGTCTTTATGCTTTGGAAGCCAATTGCTCAAGGAAAAGAAAATGGGAATCAATTGCTAAAGAAAAAAGAAATTTAAATATAATTTTACACTGGAACATCTCTGTAGGAAAGTAACTTTGGAGATACTTGTTGAAATGTCGGAAGGGTTCATTTTTGATTCAGGAAAATTTATTTTTTTATTCACTTCAGGTTGCACTACCTACAAATTGCGATCCTACAAAACCCCATCTCTTGTATACCCGCCGTTCAGGATGTAAAGAGGATGCAGATTTAGCGGGCAGTTAGAAAACGCTGGCTCGTCCGGAGGAACGCTCGCAAGCCAAACGAGGCTGCGGGAAGGCAGATGCTCAGGGGAAAGCGCCGGCCGGGGGAAGCAGGGAGCCGGCCGGGGGAAGCAGGGAGCCGGCCGGGGGAAGCAGGGAGCCGGCTCCGGCACAGCTGCACAGCGGCACCTGCTGCTCCCAGCCCGGCTGCAGCTCCTCGTCCTGCCCCGGCTTCTCAGTGCCGGGGCACGGGAGCCAGGAGCCCGCTCCACTCGGGATTTTTGTGCGGTTAAAAGGAAGGTGTCATCTGCCGGTCGCAGCTCAGCCCATCGAAACACATGGACAATTATTTTATAAATCATATGGGGGTCCTACAAACTCTGACCTCATGCACAGCAGGCTCCCAAATACCACAGAGAGTGCATGAGACATTCTAATCCAAGCTTCCTCAGGTGCTAAAACACCAGAAAATTATACACTTTTACCAATCTAGCTTCCATAGGGAAGGGAAAATTTAGTAGAAAGTAGAGCTTTGGATTTAAACAGGAGCAAAGTGCCATCATAACTTCACCCCCTCCCCTCTCCTCAAAATGGGAGGATAGAAGAAGCAAAGAAATTTTTTTATCTCTTTTGAGCATTCCTGTAAAAAAGTGGAAGAAAGATTTTTACTAATGGTGTTTCCATCCCCTTGTATTCAGCATGTGGCTCAAAGGAGCAAAGCAGGATTCAATGGACATATTTCTTATAATGGAATGGTGACTCCTCAACAGAGGGAACCTTTGTAGCCCAAACCACTTACTTCTGGACAAGTGATCCCACATCTTGACACCAGGTAGTCTTGGCAGCTCTGTGTACATCTGGCATCTCATCTGGCATCTCTCTTCGTATCGTGCCAGAGATGCTCAGTGCTCTGTGTGCTGCTGTCCTTCTCTGGATCCTATGAGGGACCAGCAGAATCAGGAGAAGCAGTGCCAGTCCTCCCATGCAAGGAGTTACCTGCAGACACAAGGTTGGTTAGATCAAAGATCTCTGTTTTCTTACAGCAAGAACTCCACAGCAATTCCAGTTGCGTTAGAACCACTCTCAGAAAATTGCAGGTATGTTCAGAAATAGATGTGTGCTGGTTTAGGTTATATTTGTAAAGAAAAAGAGTGACTTTGGTGACTTTGAAGGAAAGATAATAGATCCTCCCTTCCCATCACACAGATACATGATCGCTCCTCCCTCTGATTTTGAAGAAAAATATGTGAAGAAAGAAAATGGTACTGTAGTATTCTAGCCACAAACACAAGAATCACTGCTGCAGTCACCCGTGTCACCTGAATAACATCAGTGTTACTCCAGTAAATATTCTGCCCCACTCAGCTGCATGTGCTAGCTGATTTTGTAGACAAGGCTGAGGCTCTGACAAAGCACTTCCAAAGCACTGGGTGTCTCAGTGTCACATCGACTGGTGCTGTGCTTGAGACAGAAATCACAGCACTCTGACCCGTGTGGAAAAGGCCCCTTTATGTGGTTACTGTGCTGCAGAGGGAGAAAAGACAGCAACACACACGGACCTCTTTTGGGGAAAAAAAGGCCAATTTATTGTACAGACAGCCCGGATTTATAGTGTGTTACATGCAGCTAGGACAGGACAGTAGTTCATTGGGCAATTGGGAAAAACATCCTTGGGACAGCACCTCAGGATGTGTCCCACGGCAAAGACACCAGGGGTTAATGTTGGTGATGAATTCCACTCTGTTTTCACCATGTTCTCACCCTGGGAGACTCCTCCCTAACTGAAGCTGCAGTCAGCTTGTCAGCCTGGGAATGGAGCTGAGAGTCAGGAGAAATCCAGGCCTGAAAAGGATTTCCAAGCTGTAATTCCCTGGCTCTCTAAATGTGTGTGTCCACACCTTTATTCTTCTGACTTCTCCTTAAATACCTTTCTTAATGTTCCCGGGTAAGTGCCAAGTTCAGGCTGCTCAGCTCTCTGACCAATAGCTCTCTGCAGCTTGGGCTGGAACTCTTTGGGTCACATCCTTGTCTATCCCCAATTCTGTCCTTTCTCTGTTCTCTGGGGACCTGTCTATTAGGCCAGGCTGCCTCTCCTCTCTGTGGCTAAATTGCCCTGTGACATCTCAGTGATAGACATCATGATGACATGACCAGAACAGAAGAGGTTATTTTCTTGAAACCCTCAAATAACAAAAGTTGTTCCCAACAGCATTCCAGAAAACTGGTGCTACCAGTATAATGATCATTTTACCTTCAGCTTCCTCTGTTTGAGGAGGTCTTGGTGCAGTAACAACCGTTCCAAATGTGCCCTCAGGTAAGAGGAACAGCAGCACCCTGGCTGCTGTACAAGTTCACCTACACCTACCAGAGCTAGGCAGAAATCTGCCGCTTGTCCTGCAGGAACTAAACACCACGTTCCTGACCTGTCAGAGGGTAAAAAGTCCTCCCACTGCTCACCTTTAAGACAGTGAACATAAAGAACTCAAACCCCAGTGATGATTTTGATGTTACAGTGAATGGAAGTGAGTGACTCACCCTGAAAGCCCAGTGCCAGTCACCTGTGCTTTCTGCCACACCAGCTGCCAGAATATAACCACAGCCACTGCCAACAACAGAAAGGAATGATCAGTAAGCACCAGTGAATTTTGGATGGCTGAAATGATATGTCTTGCCAGCTAAGGAGAACATACAGAAATGTTCTGTCATAGTTTTCCAAAGGGATAAACAGAAATAACCCTCATGGTCTGTGCCAGACTGCTTGCCAGGCAGTATTAAAAAGAGAGTCGAACCTCCTCAGAGAAGATTTGAGATGATGACAGAAATGTCCCAGGTTCCCCTGGGAATACATATTCTGTAGAATGACACTGCAAACCCGGATCAAAGAGCCCATAAAACATTTTATTACCTACTCTGTTCTGTGCTAGCCACAGGAATTATGCCCTGCAGGAATTTCTGTGGTTTTAATCTGCCTTCTGGGCCCAGCCTTGGCTGCCTGCTCTGATACAGAGTATGCCTCTAAACCATTTGAAAAGCCCTTCTCCACCTTTTCTTCAGACACAATGTCAATTTAACTAAAAGAGGACAGGGGAGTACAAGTTCTTCCTTGGGAGACATTTAATGGAGGGGTCTTGAAAAATCTGTCAAATAAACTAATACCTAAAAGCTTTTGTCTTCCAAAACACAGAAATGAATTATATACTCTCATGCACATATTTCTTTTAGAATTGATTCAATATTTTACTCAAAGCCAGAGTTTCTAGAGTCTAGACTCTCCCTAAAAAATGTTAGGGGGGAAAAAGCAGATTTTTTTCAAGGTAAGTAGAGAAATACACCTAATCAGCTCTATTCAAACTTGGTAAGGAAGTGACAAATCCCTTTGCAAGAGCCAGTGCAGAAATACATCAAAATAAATCTGATTAGGGCTCAGGGTATATTGAATTGCAGGTGTGGCCAGAGAGAATTTCAAAAGGCCACTGCAAGAAAACCAACCTTCCCACTGGAATGAAGATGTAGAAGATAGCTAACACTGTGGTCCTTCTTCCTTCCTCAAACAGGTCTGCAATGATGGTAGGTGCTATAGTGGAGTAACTGGCAGAGCCAATGCCAACCAGTCCTCGTGAAAGAACAAATATCCTGTAATGCTGCAGGGAAAAGACATACTATAGTAAAACAAAGTCCATGCAAGAAAGAAACTTTACTGTTAAAGAGGGGGATTTTAGTGGATGACATCTACCAGAGGAAATCAGAATTGAACTGCCTTTTGCCTATGTCTGTATTCCCTCCACTCACACCTGCTCCCCTCACATCACTGCTCAGCTTTCTCTTTCTGCACAGCAGTGACTTCTCAGAGTGACACCCAGAGGGAATTTCAGGACAGGGTGGACAGAGCACATGTAACCAACAAGCTGCCACGCTGTAAGGTCATCAACAACAAACATTCAGGACACAAATAAAATCCCATCCATCACAACAATGATGTGTGGGTTCCCTATGGCCTAGGCTGGACTCCAGCGTCCTACAAGGCATTCCTGCATGGAATATTTAGTCCAGGCTTAAGGCTCAGGAAATGAGTGGTCACTGCTGCTTTTCCAAATGTGATTAGAGAAGGAGTCTATCAGTTCTGCAGGATGTATGCAGGTTATTTTCATAGCACCCTCTAAAAAAGCAACATACCGACTCAGTGATGAATGAGCTCCCCAAGGTCACACCAGACCAGAAGAAAATCCCAGCTCCAAGGATGATTTTCCTGTTGTAGCGATCTCCAAGGTATCCAAAGATGGGAGCAGCCAGCATGTAACATAAGGTGAAGACTGAAAACCCAACAATGAACAAAGACAATATTTGTTTAATTATTTTGGTCATATGTACTGCTCACCCCTCAGATAAAATAACCAGATAAAATCAGGTAATTTTTAGGGCAGAGGCTAAAGGAAGACTGAGGCTGAGTAGGACTAGGAGAGGGATTGATATTTGGGAAAAGACAAATGCAGACTCAAAATATCTAAACAATAAAATCTATGTGGATTACTGAACTTCTGTGTTTCTTGAGAAACCCTTCATCTTCTGATTCACATACTGTGGGATTTTTGAAGGACCTGATTCCAGCCTGACTTTCAGTTTTGCACTTGGTCAGCCTGCCCACGAGTGGAAGTGAGCAATACCACACACAAGGAGGAACCAGCAGAGGTAAGTAACTGCACTGTGTTTTAGGAGCAGACCACAGAGGGGCAAGGCAAACTCAGTTGTCTGAATGGAGAGACTTCATTACCTGTTTGCAGTAGACCTGTCTCCCCATCACTAAGCCCGAAGTATTTCTGTATATCCAACAGGATCCCTGCAACAGAGGCAGACATTGAATGGCAGCAAAGTTCCCTGCTCAGTCCTGCTAAGTGGCCACTCAAAAACAGGGCTTACAAGAACTGCAGCACGTTTAGTTTGAAGTTTCGATGTAAGCCATTACTCTACCACAAGCACAAGATACACAGATTTAAAAATTCTTATCACTATAGATAAAATTAATGATCTTCCACTATAAGGGTTTTATGAGAGTCAGTTTACCCACTGTTTCAAACACATCTGTTCTGCTTCTTTTGCACCATTAGTACCTAAGTACACGAACAATTTAGAGTTCAATGTTTAATGGATACAATATGGAGCAAAACAGTGGATGTTAAGACAAAAATGTAATTTTCTTTTCTATACCATGCCAGAGCTGCAGATCTTCCATCTCTCCTATCTTGTATTTCCAATTTACACTGCTGAAAACTAATTAAAAATAGAAGATACTGCTTTGAAAAAGCATACCTGTACTCCAGTGTTGAAAGATATAAATTTAAAAAGACATTTACATCTCATGCCCCTTCAGTTTTGTCAAAATAGATAGAGTCATAACATTATTAAGAGGATGAAACCACCACCACTTAAGAGAACAAGTTCTGTGTAATTTGCCTGCTGTGCTCACAGGAGCTCATCAACAGCAGAAGGCAGTGAGTAAAGTCAGCAAGGGACACCCATTCTCCCACACTGCGTTTTACATGTTGTGAAATGAACTTCACTGCTCCAGCCACTTAAAAGCAGTGTGGGACCAGCTAATTTAAAGCTAAATCCATGTTCTCCCACAGTCCCCATGGCTGCAGCATCAGTCCACTCACTATTTACTGATGTGACTTCAAGTCACTGTAGATCAAGGTCCAGCCTAAGAGCAGCTCCAGAGGTGTACAGCCATTTCTCAATGACTCTTGAACATATTTTACATTTAGGGGTTTCCTAATGGTTTCAAAAGTTTAAACAAGTGATTTAATTCAAACATTTTGCATCATTAAAACAGGACAATCAGTTGTATCCTTCCTTTCTGGCAGCCAGTGATCAATGCACAAAAATACTGTATTAGAGAAATTCAGGTTTGGTCCCGTGGAGTATTTAGAACAAATCACAGCTAACACGACTTGAACAGAAACACAACTTCATCTCAAACTAACATTCCACTGAGCACCATTAAAATGTCATCCCTTCCACATAACTAAAACAACTGACCCTGCCAGTTCCTGGCAAATTACAAAGCATTGATTTGAAGGGCTTGGTGGACAGAACAGAGGGGAAAGGTGTGCATGGTCACTAGTTTCAACACTGAAGCCAGCAGACAAATAAGAGGAAGAGCTTGTTTTCTGTGCTGTCAAAGCCTGCGAGCAAAAGTACCCGGAAACCACAACTTTGTAACCAACTGCTGCCAGTTTACTTCTGAGCTGATCCTCACACCTCCCCTTCCTGTTAGCTGATCTCTGACACCATCATACACTTGGACAGCCAGCATCAATAGCACTGCTCCAAGAATTCTGCAGTGGCACTGAATTCTAGCAGGTGAGCAGTACATTGCTGTGGTATAAACTGCAGCTCACAGACTTCCCCATGGCCCGGGAGTCATGGAACTTAGGAAGAAGTGGTTTAGTCACAGAGTGTAATTAAAGGAGATGTTTGAAAGGCCTGGGCGCTATCCCCACCTCTGCTCTTGAATTCTTGCATGCCCTGAAGGTACCTCACTCACAGGAACATGTTGAGAAAATTTTAAGCTCTTAGCGGGTTCAGGAGCCCCCAAAATAGTTCAAAGCCTGGAATGAGCCAAATAACTTCTTGATCTTAACCCTCCCAAGGGGATGCCCTTCTAGCATCCAAGTTCTTCCTTGAAGATATTTTCATCCTCTTCCATCCCCCACCCTTCTCCAAGGAAAGTTACCTGACAACAGAACTCATACACAATCTTCACTAACAGCCTTGCAGTGTCATTCAGCGTGCACTCTACTTGCTTCCTTCCCTCTTGTGTTGTTAAAAAGTACTCAAAAAAACCAAGCTCAAACTCTTAAACCCACTACACTCTCCATTTTTAAAGATACTGACTGAATGTCCTAAATTTCCGAATGGTCCAAGTAGCAAAATAATTATTTTGTATATGTAACTAGGTATTAATTCAAAATTCAATAATCTATCCTCCGGGTTTTTTCAAGGTTTTAAAACATTTCTGTTTCCCAGGCCACTCAGAAGTAAAATATAGCAAGCTCACAACAAGTGTTTCCCCTATTTTCTAAATCAGATCCCTGGAAGCATGGTGGATACTTAGGAGTAATACTAAATAGAAGAATTTACAGAGACCACAGTTTATATGGGAGGAAAAAACCCCATAGTTTCCCTCCAGTTTACTATAAGCA